>JASCZW010007909.1:0-64152 GCA_034211315.2 Aedes japonicus
AGCCCCCCTTTTAGAGGGAGGAGGAGCTTTGAACCACCATAAAAACATTTCATGCCTTAAAAAACTCGTCCATTTCAAATTTGGTTCCATTTGCTTGATTATTTCTCGAGTTATGCCGAAATTTGGGTTCCGTTTGTTTGAGAGCACCCCCTCCCCCCTTGCTCGTCATATGACGGAAGAGTCTCAAATAACCATAGCAACATTTCCCTCCTTCAAAAACTTCCACATGCGAAATCTGGTTCCATTTCTCTTATTAGTTCTCGAGCTATGCAAGGATTTGCGTTTTATTTGAATAGGTTCCTCCCCTTTCAGAGAGGGGAGGGGTCTCAAATCAACAAAAACAATTTTTGTCTTCAAAAACCACCACATAGTAAATTTGGTTCCATTTGCTTGATGAGTTCTCGAGTCATGCAGAATAGTGTATTTCATTTGTATCGGAGCCCTTTACCCCCCCCCCCCCCCTTTAGGATGGGAAGGGGTCTCAAACCAACATAGAAACATTTTTTGTCTTAAAAAACCACCACATGCTAAATTTCGTTCCGTTTGCTTGGTTAGTTCCCGAGTTATGCAGAATATTGTGTTTTATTTGTATGGGAGCCCCCCCTTTTATGACGGGGAGGGTTCTCAAGCTACCATAACAACCTTTTTTGCCTTCAAAAACTCACACATGCTAAATTTGATTTCTTTTGCTTGATTAGTTCTCGAGTTGTGTAGAAATTTGTGTATCATTTGTATGGGAGCCCCCTTTTCAGTGAAGGGAGGGTCTCAAACCATCATAAGATTGTTCTCCGGTTCCAAAAAACTCTTCAAACAAAATTTCACGCCAATCGGTCCTTCCGCTCGCGAGTTAACTCGTGACAAAGGAAACCCCAACTCATTTTTATTATTTACTATAACATTGTAGATTAGGTCATTTTATGAAACTTTGTAGAAGACAAAAACTTTCTATCTCTTAACTAGACGAAGTTGTAGGGTGAAAAAGGAATGAAAAATGTAATACCCTCACAGATAAAAAGAAACACTAAACTTTCTGCGTTATCTAATGCACATAAGAAGAATGTCAGATTTGGCAAAAAAAAATGGGATATTTCATGTAAATTTAAACCAGATAACGCCTGAATCTAGCCTGTTGTATGAAAGATTGCAAACAATATCGTTGTTTACGCTTCTTTGGCTTGGAATTACACAAGGGGAAATTTTCCGCGCTTGTTAAAATTAATTATTTTTGTCTGTGCCCTTTAAACTCGTTTTTTTTGTCGTAGCTTTTTTATTTGAATTTTCACATTTTTCAAATGTTCTACAGAGTTTAAGGTAGTTTAAAAATACACTTTTTTGTTCGAGACAACTTATCATTATCTCTTCATTTGAAGGATTTACGTCGGTTTTAATAACATTTTTGAGCTATCTTTGGAGGATTTGTAGATTACAGGTTAGCAGGTATTAGCAGCTAAATTTAACGTTAATTTATTCAACAATTGATACCCTTTAAAATGATGTAGAAAATATAAGGAGATCCAAGAGGGCTCCTAACAATTTTTCAACAAAGTAACCAAGCTTCTTCTGAGATTATGTTGCATGTATAGTGATTTTTCATCTTTTTGAATAAATATTTAGACTTGCTATTAATGTCCTAAAGGAAAAAAGGCCAATTTTTTAGACAATAAAGCTTATATGAATATAATAACGAAAAAAAAGTCCATCGTTCTACTGCAAATCTTCCTTGGGTAGAAATACGACATAGTTCCTATTGCACCCATTGTATTTGATGGATTTGATTTGGTTTTTTTTGGTTTCAGCGAGCTAACATATACTAAGGTTTTTTTTTGTACGGTTTTTTTCAGCGGGTTGTTTTCAGCGAGAACTCCAGAACGTTGGTTTGGGCCAGAAGTAATCATATGGCAGTTTTTCAAAAAATTAACAATTTTTGGTGTAAATTTTAAAAACTGTATTTTGACCATTGTATGGAAAGGTATTACAGGTATACCTCGATAGTACTTACATCAACTTCATCACTTCAAATCAAAATTGCATAAAAACAACTGATTATACTAGAAAACTAGTACAACCAAAAGAAAGAACAAAAGTTGTTCTTTCTTTTGGTTTTATTAGATTTCAGATGCAACGAGCAGTTTTTATGCAATTTCAATTTGAAGTGAGAAAGACGATGTACGTACTATCGAGGTTTACCTCGAAGTGATTTAAAATATATAAGCATGTGAATTTATCAACTCTATTTAGTCTTTTTTTACGCGGTTCCATACTAAAAGTGGAACGTATCCCCCGTGCAAAAAAAAACCTTTTTGTAATTTTACACGTTCATGTATACTTTCATTCTAATGAGCTGATAAAGGAGAGCATTTCAATTCATTTTCTCACCAAAATGTGAACATATGTTGTTGGAGTTAGTTGAATATGAATGTGTTTTTTAATGTTTTTCGTAAATGTCCATGAATTTATGTTGAAATTTCAGCCATTCAAATTAAGCCGGTTTACATCACTAGTAATTTTTATATAGTTTAGGCAGTGTAGTATGCAAAAAAAGTTCATCCACCCCCAGTGAAAAATTAGCTTTCTTTAAAAAAAAAAACTAATAATTGTGATTTAGTTTATTATGATTTACGGGTAAACAAAGCCAGGCAAACACCATCAATTACAATATAATCAATTATATTATCGAAAGTTTGACTACAATATACAGGATTGGCCTAAATAAATGAAGCAAAAATATTGACCTGAAATGAAACTTTTAAGTGATATTTTTTGGATTCAAATTCAAGTAAAACAGTATAAAGTGTATGCAAATAATCTTATGAATTTCACAAGGTTCAACCTATGAACGATGCTTTCAAATTTCATAAGGCTGACTTATGAATGGTTTTTGTTTCACACGACGTTGTTCTTGTATGCCTTTCAGCTTTCCTCTGATTACAAGTGTTGATATATACTAGATATATAACAGTAGGTATAAATATATAGGTCCAGTGACTATATCCTCAGCGATCGAATCCAGGTTGCTCCATATTTTTATTTTTTTAAACATTTATTTATTTCATTTTATTTTTTTTTGTAAATAATCATACTGCAATCTTATGAATATCGGAAGTTTACTTCGCTGAGTGTGAGTATTCAATTCGGTCAACTTTTGCCTTAATGATTGCCTTTAACCTTTTGCCTTAATGAAAAGTATAATATGCTGCACGCATCTCTTGTTCAGGAGATTTATTCCATATTTGCTGCATAGTTACTTTAAATTTCTCAACGCCGATTGGTATGGGTTTCTGAAAATTGTCTTCAAAAACGCTCCAAATGTAAAAATCCAATGCAATCCAGGGATAAAATCTGGCAAATCATTCTTACACCAGGCCTGCCTTGCTTCTTCTGAATGTGTTGGAAACCCCTTTGGGGCTACCAAAAATGATTAAATCATGTTTCATCAAAACTTGATTTCTTTGAATGTTTAATGTTCTTTGAAAACATTGTTGAGATAGTAATAGGCATTGTCCTTTGAAGAATATTAACAAATAGAGAAAGTCGAAATTCCGAGTTTGGCATCCCCGGATGTGTGATATTGAAATCGTGCAAGTGCACGGACTGATGAAAGGGTCTCCTGGATCGATTCTGGAAAGATTTTTTAACCGTGTCGAAGAAAAAGAGTCGACGAAGACGGTTTTACGGGATATGTTGAGATCTTTGACCATTTTATTTCCATCAGGATCATACAATTTCACATTCAATTGAAAATCATCGTGGAACGATGAACTGAACATTCACCCTTTTCAATTGAAACACATTATCTTCTTTTGACAGCCACTGTTTAGTCAACTTCAGCAAATCAATCTTCAAATAAACATTTTAGACTTAGCTTTTCATTCATCGGTGTTTATTTTAGTCTTCGGCCTCAAACTAGTATGCAGCGGAACAAGTGAAATTCATGCAGAACGTTCGGATTTATATTCATTTCTGAGTTATTCATTATTTTCAAGGTTAGAAACAGTGTAATCAGATAAAATAATTGCAGCACCGAATACAATAATCAACCATTTTATGAAACGATAAATGAAATTGCTGATATTAAAGTTGCATTCAGGAATCGCGGCTCCAGCTCTACCGCATATGCAACAAAATCAATTTTAATAAGTCACCGCAGTATCAAACAGAAACGCATTTGCCAGCTTGGGGTTTTTTTTTAGAGCAAAGTTTCAGCAATCATGCATCGTCAAATGACAAAACTTTTAGCAACACTGGCACGCATATTTCGTTGTGTTCGCTAACCACTGCTAGGGTGAGGGGATGAAAGCAAATTTCACCGAAGTCGATTCACGGTCGTTCACCACGTGGTTTGAAGCAAGCCTGAATTTCAATCGAAACGCTTTTGACGATTGCTAGATCGAAAATGAATTTAATCTTACTCACGTTTGACAGGAAGTGAACAAGGAGTGAATCGGTGAAAGTGAGGTTTATTCTCTGCACGAAAGCTTATTGAAGTGGAATGAAATGAATACAACAGCGATTCATTTTCATTTTAATGCCTCTGCGATGAAGGGCCCTGATTGCTATTCCATTCGATTGTGCTACAAAATGTAAAGCACGATCGATTAGAGATCAGCATATTCTTTCTTTTCTCATAGCCGTCAATACACTGATAGGCAAAATAAAGTGCCCACGTCTTCGTTTTTTCAATTTCTCTCATTCACTTGGTTCAAATTAAAGTAAACACAGTGTAGTTTTTTTTTCTTATTTTATTTTTTATATTCTTTTTAAGTTTCACTTATGGAATACTGAAAAAAAAAATCAATTTGTGTTTAAAAAAAAACAGTGACAAAATAAAGTGCCCACTTCAAAAATCGATATGTTTTCGATAAGTTTCCATTGGAAGACCCCTCGATTGTTTATGTTTTGATAATTTGATAAACGGCTCAATCTGGTGCATTTGTATACGTGATCGCATTTGATTCAATTTAAAAAAATGGAGAACGCAGTGCTTTCGAAAGCAATTCCCTTGTGTATCCGAAAATTGGTCGTTCGTGATGTGCAAAACGGTGAATCGCACCGGGCTGTCGCTAAAAAGTGCAGTATAAGTAAGGCAGCGGTTGGCAAAATTCTTCTGAAGCTTAAAACGTTTGGATCAGTGGTGGATTGCCCTGGCAGAGGAAGCTGAAAACGGAGCATGCTGATAAGCCCCTAGAGTTCTGGAAAACGGTTCTCTGGACGGACGAATCAAAATTCGAGCTGTTTAACCGAAAGCGGCGGGTTCATGTTTGGTGCAGATCGGGAGAGGAGCTTCAGGAGCGCCACATCCTAGGCACGATGAAGCATGGAGGAGGAAATGTGATGGTCTGGGGGTGTTTTTCGTGGGGTGGAGTGGGAATCATTGCGAAAATCGACGGGATAATGACGGCAGATTCTTACACCAACATCCTGCAAGAAAATCTGGAGGTTTCGCTGATCCAGACGGGCCTTGAAGAGAAGTTCGTATTCCAGCAGGACAACGACCCGAAGCATACTGCCAAGAAGACCAAGTCTTTCTTCAAGTCTTGTCGGATCAAACCACGGGAATGGCCTCCACAAAGCCCGGACCTCAATCCCATCGAGAATTTGTGGGCGATTCTCGATGCCGGGGTTGACAAAACTGGTGTTACCAATAAAAATTACTATTTTGAAGCCCTGGAGCGCTCCTGGGAAGAACTAGATCCACAGCATCTAAAGAGCACCTGGTCGAGAACATGTCAAAGCGCCTGCAGGAGGTGCTGAAGGCCAAAGGAGGACGCACCAATTATTGAAATGCTTCTATTTTACTTTAATTTATGTTTACTGTAGCCTAAATGAAGTGGGCACTTTATTTTGTCACTTTTTTTTTTCAACACAAATTGATTTTTTTTTCTTTAAGTAAAACTCCTTTTTTTGCAGTATTTCATAAGTGAAACTTAAAAAGAATATAAAAAATAAGATAATAG
This sequence comes from Aedes japonicus, assembly GCA_034211315.2. NCBI lineage: Eukaryota > Metazoa > Arthropoda > Insecta > Diptera > Culicidae > Aedes > Aedes japonicus. The sequence continues at coordinate 5,955 of JASCZW010007909.1, forward strand.
AAATAAAAACAGTGTGTTTACTTTAATTTGAACCAAGTAAATGAGAGAAATTGAAAAAAAAGATGAGGTTGGCACTTTATTTTGCCTATCAGTGTTATATAAAAAACTGCTTCAGTTACTTGGGTTAAACCTGTACTTCATTGTACATGTGGAACGATATTCTTGTACAATATTGTCATATTAAACGAGCTGTATGGTTTATTGTCCAAAACTTATATGTAATATTATTTTATGTATAGATTTTTTTTTTTTGCTTGCTGTTTCCACCGCTTTCATTTAAGTTCAGTTCTTAGTAAAAAAAAGCCTGCAATTTAAGGTGCAAGTCAGCCTTTGTGTAAAGCTTCGAGAGCACAAAGATCATTTTCCACATAACCTACATCAATAAAAGTGCTTCTCTCTGTTGCATTCAAAGTACTAACGATGTTTTCTTCAAGTCATATAGTTCCATTTGAATATCAACCGTTCCCTTTGATCAAGCAAACCAACAATGCATTGCTTGATAAGTTGCTGCAAATTGAAAAATCTATCGAATGCCTTGACGAGTAAACACAATTTTTACTTGGGAGTATGACTTTTTATCACTGTACTTTTCCAAGTTCGGTCCTATGCTGGCACAACAACATTATTAAAATGGAAATCATTCAAAAGCATACATCATTATTTTTCAGAAGTAATTTTCTCCTTATGTAATAAAATAACTAGTTATTCAACCGCAGTGATGAATGCTTTTTGTAAATTAGTATGCCTCTCGCCTTATTTTAAGGTGAAGGTTTGTTTTAAAGTTTCATTAAAGTTGAACTGTTGAATTGTACGTTCCTTTACTATCCCTCTAAAGGAACACACATTTCACGAAATGTGCAATTCGAAATTGATTTGCATTGATGGAAGGCGTCCGTGCTATCATGATCAAATGCTGTCAATGGAGATTAAAAACCCCAACCCATTGCATTCCATCGGGCAAAGAGCCAACGGCGTAAATGCATTTCCTGAAATTGCCTCGCTTATCTTGATGCTATGCCGGACAACCCTCCAATGGGGATCCGAGCCGAGCCGAGCAATCAACAGTATTACATCGAACGATTAAGCCATCTGGTAATTGCCTTTCAAAGGCCGTGTGCATCGACATCGAACCGGAAATCCCTTTGAAAAGCTACCCGTTAAGTACGAAATGCAATAACCGATAAACCAAACGTTATCATTTCAGACTGTGTACCACAAAATCAACTACGTCGCTCCGAATGCTGCCCTCAAGGTGGCCACATTCGCTGCCCCGGCTCATTACGAGTACGCTGGTGCCGATCCCGCGCTGACCAAGGTAGGCATAAATCCGAGTCACATTCTCGCGTACACCCTTTGTGCATTGTCGGGAAAATGCAATTCCGTTCGATTTAATTTTGAATGCTTGTTCTCTCCTTTGCCACCACCCACGCAGTACAACTACGCCGCGGCGATTCCACAGTACCAATACGCACACTATCCGCAGCAGACGTTCCAGCTCTTCCAACATCACCATCAGGCTCCGGCAGGGGCAACAATCATCACAAATGCGGCAATCCACCCGTACTCGCAGCACCATCAACAGGCAACATTCTACGCAGGCCACCAACCGACCGCTGTCCATTACACGCTGACTCAACCAGCAGTGCAGCATAATTATCCGCATCAATCGGATGGCCAGACTCAGGCCCAGGCCGGGACCATCCACTACCAGCAGCACCAGCACCCGCAGCATACCTTCGTCGGTGTTCAGCCATCAGTTCCGGTCGTCCATCAGGCTCCGATTGCGGCCATCAATCAGGTGCATCAGGCCAATCAGGTGATTGCAGCGCAGGCCCAACTGGCCAAGGTAAGACAACTGTTATGCAAAAAGGCAACGGCTAATTCCCGCTGAATATTTATGTCATTCTCTCCTTTATTATCCCCAGTACCCAGTTCCGACGGCGGTATCCCCAATCTATGCGACCAACTCACAACTGCAGAACCAGCTCTATCACCAGCAAACGGCCAATTACGGTGAGTACACGTATGTGTGTGTGGGTATGTTGTGGGTGTACGAGGTGATAAATCGGTCTTAACAGTTGTTCCGTTCGATTGTGGGAGTGTTTATTGTTTCATGCCGGGCCATTTCGAAAGCGAGCCACGACTTGTCGGCGCTCTCCGGAGAGTTACTACATGCTAATGTGATGGGGCTTTGACAAATCGATTTTCTCTGATCGTTAAATGCCGTTGAAATTTGCGCTAATTGGGTCGATTAAATTGGACAGGTCAATCGCAGTCTTGCACCGATCGCACGAAGGTTGAATGGAACGGGGAAATTGATTTGATTGACGGAATTATCAATCTCCTGTCAACAGTTCCTCGATTCAGTTACCCTGAGTAACACATCTTCACATCTTCATAATTTTATGTTGAGTATAGTAAGCTTCTTTTTAACCAAATCTAGTCATACAAAAGCATTGTCAACCGTTATAAAACTTGTGTGTTGCTTGGGACTTTTTGATAAAATTTTCGTCACTCTTATCGTTCATGCATTGCGTTGGTAATCGGGTAACTCGCAATTTTCATACGTTGTCCATAGCTGAACAGCTGTGTGAATAATACTAGTGAACTCCTTTCTTGTAAGCGTTCCAAAAAGAATAATCGTGAGAATCACCATGGCCGCCCGGCTCAATCTTCTTACGGACCGGTTTTGATGTAACATAGAAGTAAATTATAGAACTTGACTCCACACTTGTCACTGTCGAGTTGAGTAAAATTGCACATTACAGAAGCCGACTAAATCTGATCGAGTCGGCAACCAAAATCGACTGTCAATTGTTTTGTTGAAAGATTTCAAAACATCATTGAAATATTACACCGTGCCATAATTCAGGACTTCAATCACCAAAGATGTAATTTTTGACATTCGAAGGATAAGTGTTTACAAATTTTCACGCTTGTTTTGTCAATAAAATTAATGCTTTTGTTATTCTGAAAACTTCAATGGAAATCTGTTTCACAGATGTGAATTGAAAGTATTTCGGAGAAAGTTATTTATTAACATCTGTCCACATTTTAACAAATAACTTTCTCCGAGAATTGACTTTATCTCGAATCTTCGATATTTTTGATGAGCTTATTTATTTGACTTCTTTGATATTTGTCCGAACTTCTAAAAACTTCTTTCCTCCACTTATTTGAACTTCTGTTTTTTTTTTAATTTCTATGCTGAACTCTCTTGTCTCCTGAATTTCAGGGAAGTATTCTCCCGATCTTCTGCGAAACTCCTAGATGAACTTCTGGAACGTTTCCTTCTGAACTTTTGGCAAGTTTCGTCATAAACTTCTGAGCAGTCGCTCCCGATTTTTTTGGAACTACACATCTGTATAGTTCGGAATAGTTTTTTTAGATTTTCTGAGAAGTTTGAGAAGGATTTTTTTTTCTAAACTTCTTATAAGTCCTATCCTGAATATTGAGGAAAATCTTTTATTAACTTTTGGGGAGTTCTTTTCTTAACAAAATTAACTGGGTTTCGTCCTAAACTTTGAGGAAGCTAAGCCCAAGTTGTGGGAAGTATAACTTTGAACTTCGCGGATATTTTTACTTGAATGCCTGAGATAATCCTGCTTGTACTACTAAAAACTGCCCCCTATACTAAACAGAAGTCCCTTCCCCAACCCCCCACCCACACTCTTCCGAGAAGTTTTTTTTCAGGAATTATTTTGCTGATCATGTGGAAAGTCTCCTCCAGTACTTTGAAGAATCCCATCAGTTTTTTCCTTTTAGGGAATTTTAATTTTTTTTAGGAAGTTCCCATGATTTTTAACAACATTACAGAGGTCACTCTCACTTTTTTTAAACACTGTTTTAAAAAAAAACTTTTTCGAGCGTATTAGTAGAACGATTGTGATTGAGAAACAAAGAGAATTTAAAATTTAACACTTCATTTGATCACTTTGTAAAAAATAAAAAATTAAACCTTGAAACACTTTTTTAAATTTTCGCATAGTAGAATTAAAAGAAATTTGCTCGCGTTTATCAGCGAAAATTTGAAAAAGTGTTTCAAGGTTTTATTTTTTATTTTTTAAAAAGTGATCAAATGGAGTGTTAAATTTTAAATTCTCCTAGTTTCCCAATCATTACAGAGGTTCTCGGTTTTTTTTATAAAATTTGTTATTCTAACAAAATTTTTGAAAAGTTTTCTTGGATGCTTCTTATAAGTCAAAACCATATGCATACAAGATATTAACGAAGGCTGACCATTCTACATTTCTGTAGAACTTCCATAAAGCCCTGAGTGGATCTATTGAAAAGTTTATATACCTTTCTACATGCTCATATAAGTGTGCATTGTTTGAAAACCTGCACACAACTTCCTTAAGGATCTTAGTACTTTTCGCCAAATTCTAAAAAAAAATTATTCTAAAAAGCTGATACGTTCATAGATTTGCCTATTATAACTTTCATAAAATTAATAAACTCTTCACAATCTGCAAACAAAATTGCTACTTGTCATTGCCTCTTGGTGCAATTATAAAACCAAATTAATTTCTACTGGCTTCCATAAAATTATAATAAAACTCAATCAAGCTGGATGGTCTTGGCAATGTAAATTTGGTAAGAAATTCCGGGCTTAAAGATAGGCCAAAAACTCAATCTAATTTTTTTCTCGACGATGTTTACAAAAAACAAATTCAACCCAATTACTTATAGGAACTAAGACATTGTTCAGCAAAGAACCAAGCAGGAGCTTATCACAATCTAGTTCTTTTGGCATACTGCCAGGTAGAGTTATTTGGGATATTATTTAATTAAATTTAAATAATATTTCTTTAATACTTTTGTGTCAAATTGTAGTTTTCAGGCATAATATCAACATGATCTGTTCAAAAACATTTATATGAGAACATGAAGACTATACTCGAAACAAGAATAAAACAGATGGTAGCCAAAAATTAGTTTAAAGTCGGATTTTCTTCAAACTTTCAGGGATTATTATTATGGTTCCTAATCCATTGATATATTAGGTCTCATCACCAAGACCGAACGCCCGTTATTTGCTCTTGACACCAGTGATGTCCATATCCTCAGTGTGGTAGAGAGAGATTTTATTTTTTCCACACACTCTTCCTACCTCAACGAGAGCTCTTCTCTCTTGCTTATATTCACTTCCGTGTTTGCAAGCGGGTAGCGCATGTGAGTGGAGAAAAATGATTTTCATTCACACTACACTCGACTGCTCTAGAGTGAGAAGAAGAGCTCTCAAATTCACAGAAGCGAATGCAGATAAATTCCTTGACGCGTGCGCCCCAGTGAGCTCACTGGCGTGGGCTCTTCTGCAAATATACAGCAGTGATTGCAAATTCGCTTTGACGCTATTTAACAAAAAAGGAAAGAAGAATGTTTCTTCCCGCATCCTTTTTTCGGACATTTTCTGAAACTCCGATAAAGTTTTCACTTTCAATTTACAGCATGTTTTTCCAAAGCACCATGGGACAGCACCGGATTTGTTATGTGAGCATACAAACTTTTCACTTGCGTGTAGGCCGCAAGAAAACACACAACAGCACAGTTCACTGGATGTAAACAATACACTCCGAGGAAGAATGGTACAATATCTGGTCAATTTTTGTCAAGTGGGATAAAAGTTATCCAGTTGTAAGTGTTGCAATAATTTCGTGTTTGCCCTAGAATATCTACCCCGGCAATTACTTTGTGTCCACCTTGATGTTAGTCTTAATCCTGGCAAAGGTTTCGTTTGTCGTGATTTATTTGTCGTTTAGGATTTGGTGCCTTCCTAACTTGTAGACGGGGATGCTGGCACGTTTCGTCATTTTTTGGAAAACCAGATGGAAACCTTTCTTCTTCGCCACATCACAGATCGAAAGGTCCGGTCGACGCTTGAACAGATTAAACACCTCCTTTGCCTTCATTTTCCAAGACGCCACTAATATTATTTTAGAAGATTTGTTCTTGTTCAGATGCCACCTGATTACCATTTTACAGATCGGGTATGAAATTTTGCCATCGTGAACATTGTAGTTAGCTTGTTATCTCTGTGTTAGTATAATTCAAAATGTCATCATGCTAAAAAGTAATAAGCTTATCATTCTGTCTCAATCTTTTCAAATACAGTATTTATTAAAGAGCCGTTTCTGCTTTTCCCCCGTTCAATCGCCTTTAAATGGTTGGTGCTGTCGGCTCTTCTTCCAAAATTTTAGCTCAATTGGTTGCACTTGCAATTGGTCGAGATACACTTGGCCTAAGAAGGTTGTGCAGGAATAAATATGAGAAAACTGAACTTTTTGTTCTCAGCCTTCTATGGACAATATTGGAAACCAACTGGCAACACTTTTTTTTCCATAGCAGGAAATAAGAATACAAAACAAAATTCAAAACACCTTTATCATTTTATTCAAATCTTGCTGTGTTACTTCAAACAAAAAAAAATTAATCAGCGCAACTTTATTTTCAGATTTTTTTTATTGATTTTAGGTTTTGGACAGTAGTTTTGTCATATTTTCTGGAAGCCGCAGACTAACTATTTTTGAACTCTTCCATGGTCATGCGCTCCTTTAGCGTTCACTTGGAAGAAGCTGTGGGCAATTGGGATAATCTACTAAATTTTTTTCCGTCCATTGCGTTACGGTGAAACCTGCAGCACTGGCAACTTCATCTCTGCTGTAAAGTGAAGTGAGCTGCCGGTTCATCCTGTGTCTCTTTGGACAACTCGATGGGGCATAAATCGAGAAAGGAAGGTAACGATGAAATAAGTTATCAAAACAAACATAAAACTCGAGATACGAAAATGTGAAGATTTAAAGTGCGATAGTTAGTGAAATTAATAACCGATTAAAATTAATAAAAATCCAGCTTTTATGTAACATCATACTTAAAGGGTTGAGCTAGCAAAATCCAAATTGAAAATGTAACTTTTGGGATGAGAGAGAGAGAGAGAGAGAAAAAAAACTTAACTCATTATTGACTAGATCATTCCTCCGCTACTGACGAATCTGCGATCGTCATTTGTGTGCAGTCACGCAGCGATTTCGGATGACCGATGAAGATGAACTGGTGGGTGTTAACACTCGGACAGCTGGTTTGCGTGACCACAAGAAGATCAAGCTATCGGTAGACCTTGCTTCTTTCTCAAACTCAATCTCTCTCCCCTGTAGGAGAAAAAAATATCTCTTGAAAGCAATTTCATTTACCTATATATATTTTCTAACAACTCAGGGGCCTTGCAAAGTTTAGCAGGCTCAATATTTGTCGATGGACGAATTTCCTGAGTGTTGACCTATTTAAGTACAAAGAGAACATTGTTTTTTCATACCAGCTTCGGCTGGTCTGGCAAAACTACAGAATACAGGTACAAACTTCCATTTACAAGATCTAAAGGGTGTCCACGATGAAATTGCCACACACAAAATTGATTCGCAAAATTCGAGTTTTCATCCGATTGCCATCAAATTTTCAGGGATTGAGAAATAACTATTTAACTTCATTTTACCATTTTACTCGTATTTTATTTACAGTCCATACGCAAATGCCCGCACCTTGGCCTTAACCCCGGCCATAAGATTCTGCACAACCTGTGAATCAACCGTTTTTTGCATGTAAACCCATACTTTCTTCAGTTCCTCGACTGTCTTCACTACCTTAGGTCGTTTAAGAAGGTGCTGCTTCATAATCGCCCAGTACTTCTCGATGGGGTGGAGCTCCGGAGTGTTGGGAGGGTTGAACATTTTCGGCACGAAATTGACCTTATTGTCCGCATACCACTTCAGCACGTCCTTGGAGTAGTGGCATGAGGCCAAATCCGGCCAGAAGATTGTTGGGACGTTGTGGGCCTTCAGGAGAGGAAGCAGCCGCTTCTGGAGGCACTCTTTTATGTACACCTGTCCGTTCATCGTGTCCTGGGTCACGAAAGGTGCACTCCGCTTCCCGCACGTGCAGATGGCTTGCCAAACCAGGAATTTCTTCGCAAATTTGGACATCTTCTGAGTGCGGACATGCTCCGGAACGCTGAACTTATCCTTGGCCGTAAAAAACAGGTTGCCGGGGATCTGTTTGAAGTCGGCCTTCACATATGTTTCATCGTCCATGATGCAGCATTCAACTTTCGTCAGCATGTTGACCGCTGAATCACTCGCGACACCGTGGAATTCGCGATTCCCAACGTTTTAGCGATAGAACGATGCAAGAGATCCTTGTTCTCGTGATGAATGCGCAAGATTTTATCACGCCCGAGCTGTTCTTTCGACTTCATTTCCGCGAGTTTTGATCACAGGACTTTAAAATTTGCAGGATGTAAATAATGCACTATGAACTAAATCCACCCAAATTTTCATCAAATTCTACCCAACGGTTAAAAAGTTAGAGCAATTTCATAGTGTGGCAATTTCATCGTGGACACCCTTTATGCAAAAACTTTTTGTCTCCTTGTATTCTCATCAAATAGCGCAGCAGCGTGAGTTTTTCAATGACAATGTTTATATATTTGTATCGGTGAACTCAACAGATGGAGCAGATGTATTAGTGATGATGATTTGTAGTGCACAATATTCGATATAGAAACGAAAGGATAACTAGATGATACAGAAGTTAACTGTTTTCAGCAGAGTTTCATTGAATTTAATTATCTCTCATAAATTTTGTAGGAGCAAAAATTCCTCTTAATTATACGAATATAAAGTTAAAAATTGTAATACGAACATTCTCTACAAACAGCAACGCTGAATCACTGTTTGTTCAAACAAATTTGGAGAAGTTGTTCAGCATTTTCTTCTAGAAAGAAAAATAACTTGCCCAAATTTGTTTGAACAAGCGGTTATTTGACACTGCTGTTTGTTGGGATTTAAGGACCTCCCTATACATCATTCAAACCTTAAGATAGATTTTATTTTTTAGACTAAATCTTACGAGCACATCATGTGTCTAAATGGTTTCCGAGTTATCTATTTTATGTCAAATTTTGGTAGCTGATTGAAGAAGACTTGAAGTTCGCCTTTGAAGCAGGATTGTACTAAGACTTGTTCACGACAAAATTTGGACTAACCTAAATACGTATATCTCTGGAAACATTGCATCATCGCGTAAAATATTTCGCAGGTTGATGAACATATGTCTGTTTATTGTGTAAAATCAATTTTTGGTGATACTACAAGCTTTTAGATCGAAGATGGCGTCGAAAGAAGAGCAAGTGCGAAAAGCAATTGTGTGCAGTCGCAATGAAAATCCGGATCTGTCAGTAAGAAAACTTGCAAAAATGCTTGGCTTTCCTGCAAACACTGTCCATCACGTTCTTAAATCTTTCCATACACGTTTGACAACAGCCAGAAAGGCTGAGAGCGGAACATAAACGGATCTCAGGAACCACCAGAAGAACGCGAAGGTGAAGCAAATATTGCCGAAGAGACCAGATTTTTCGGTACGTACTGTTGCTATAAAAATAATTAATGTCCCCAATTTCCGTGCATACTTCCAAGCACCGGCAAAGTATGAAGTCGTTCAAGGTGTAAACTGTACCGAAACGGAATGATAAACAGAATGTGACGGTTAAAACCCGGGTTCACAAGTTGTATCGCGAATATTTGACGAAGTTTTCCTGCGTGGTAATGGGCGATGAAACTTATGTGCTGGAAGACTTTAAACGGCTTTCCGGATTGTCTTATTATACTGCCATGCAACGGAACGGCGTGGAGGAGTATTTCAAAATGGAGAAAAAGTTCAAGGAAGGCAATATGCAGCTGTGGTCGAGCAAGCCAATGATTCATCACTACCGGAACGGTAAACAAGGAAATATACCGTGAAGAATGCCTTAAAAAGCGATTGTTACCATTCCTATGCAGCCATAACGCTCCCTCGCTGTTCTGGCCTGATTTGGCATCTTGTCGCTACGCCAAAGATGTTTTGGAATGAAGTCCATGTTGTACCGAAACAGGCGAATCCACCTAACTGCCCGGAGTTGCGACCTATCGAGCGGTATTGGGCTCTCGTGAAGAGATCTCTTTTAATATAAACAACAAGCTGCTATAGAAACATTTAGAAAATCTTGGATAAAAGCAGTTGGTTTTATCGGTTGCAAAGAAGTCTGCGCAGACCTCAATGGCTGGAGTGAACTCGAAAATTCGTAGTTGCATGCAGCCTTATACCAAGTAACTACACAGAAACAAATAATTAATTTTAATAAGCGCGTAATATTTCCCCTCGTTTAATTTCAAACCAAAGGAGACGTAAACAACGAGATTGTTTGCAATTTTTCATGCTCTATACAAAAATATTGGCAATCTTTCATACAACAGGCTAGATTCAGGGGTTATCTGGCATAAGTTTACATGAAATATTCCATTATCTTCTGCCAAATCTAGCATTCCCTTTATGTACATTAGATAACGCAGTTCAATGTTTATTTTTATCTGTATATAATTAGTTTTAAGATGACTAATAATGAATAATGACAACTTAATGAATAAAAAATGCATCTTGGATTGAACTATTGACAAATTTGTTTTATTCCAAATTTATTTTGTCCAGAATTTGTCGTGAACAAGCCTTAAGACTGTTTACTTCATATGGACTTCAGATTATTTATTGAAAAATAAGAAATACAAATACATAAGTCATAATGGGACATTCAGTTCGCCGCCTTCTTATATCACTTCGTTTGGATCGAGTACCGAAATTCGAATGCTGCACACATTTCGTTAGACGTCATTGGGTGCAGTTGCGTCAAACGTTGAACACGTTTGAAAGAAAAACAATACTTGAAAATTAAAAAAAAAAGATCACATCTGACATCTAAGCAAATGATAGTTGCCCTATTTTGAAGTTTTGAAGGTGAAAGAATCATATATGTGATAGATCGCATGAGGGATATATTCCAACCCTGAGAAACGATCACTTTTCTTCCAGCACATCTCATTCTTCAGTGGCATAGCCATCGAAAGGGGTCCACCTTCATCAAGCATCCACCGCCCGCAGCACCGAGCATCAATCATCAGCATCTCTGTGTCCATGTGTATGTGTATGTGTCTTGCACCAAACGACCAACCTGCCACCACTTCTAACGTCGTACTTTCCGTTTCTTCCGTCGATTCATGATTGTAGGTGATCCCGACACCCTCACCAATTTCGGCCCGGAAGCTCCCCGAACTAACGGCGTAAAATACGGCAATAGGAAAACCGACATAAAACCGATCGTAGAATATGAGTACGATCGAGACGAAGATCAACCCGATGGAACGGAAGAGCCATGTGAGGACGAATTCAAACCGGACCGGAAGCAAAGTTCCTTCAATCGCAATTTGTACAACTTGTGGCGAACCTATGGAGTTGCCACTGCTCTGCTGAAGGCTTCCAATCAACAACAAGCCAAGGAGGATGCACTGAAGAAACAGAAAAAGACGGACGATGCCAATAATGGTGATCGGATCCAGTTGATTCATCCACCCTCGGAGGGTGATACGAAGCCGAAACCAACCAAGGGAAAATCCTACGACAGAAAGTACCACTACCACTACGACTACGATCACGATCACGATCACGATCACTATCACCATTACGATCATTTCGACGGTGGAAAGAAGTACGGCAAGCATTCCTACCGGAGGAACCTGGAGTAGGGGCGTGGTAGGATATCTTTTCACTCGCAACGGAACCAAATTAAAAGTCATGGAACAAAAGAAATTTAACAAGCATTCTCCAACAGTCGGTGTCAGTTTTAAATACCTTACGGCAAAAAGAAAGAACAAAAAAACGAGTGGCGAGAGACGGAGTTTGTGATTCTAGAAAGCATAATTTCTCCAATCCTGTCCCCGGAGGAGTGATAAAAGGAAATCCTTACCAGAACAACTGCACTTTCTCCGGGAATCCCAATCCATTCATTCTTCGCCGGCATTTTCCATTCCATCGCATCGCATCGCATCGGAGGGAGACCCGGTGAAGAGTTGAAATAGTTTTCAATTTGCCATCCTAGTTGCGCCGTAAAAAGTAGAGTTGAAGTTATGGCTATCGTTGTACGCGAGACTTGGTCCTTTCAGGTGCACATCTGTCTCTATCTGTCTCTTTCTCTCATGGTCTCTGTTAAGAAAATGTACAACAATGTTGGTTTGAGCAAGGGACGCGGGGAGGGAGCGATGGGGCTAGATAAGGAAATGAATTCCTTACACTATGTAGCCAAGGACATGCCGAGGCCGGATGTCCGTCCACTACCGCTGGTCGTCGTCGTCGTCCGGAATGTGAAACACAAGCCGAAGAATCTCTGTCTCAGTAAAACAGAATTTTAATTATTTTTCAATTATGGAACGTGTTCGGAGTAGCTTTTGCAGAAGTTGGAAACAGTTGGGTCGTCAGATTAAGGGGGCAGTTTGCTTGGGAAAAGAAAGTTGTAATGAGGGGAGGGATTTTTTACGGATTATTTTGCACAATAATTGTTCTTTTAGTTGGGACAGAAAGAGTGTTGGAGCTAATGGGCAATTGTATGACTGATTCAATCAACGGAACTTTTGTTATAGCCGGAATAATTGAAACATGGCATTGTGTATTTTTCTTTGGCCCTGAAGGTGAAGCGTTAGATCAATTTGTGTAACAAGCTCGAACATTTGTTGCTGCATAAATCAAAACATTTAGTATTCCGATGGTTTCGATTTATGTCTGTTTGTGATTGTGACACAGTGGGACGAAATGAAAGAAAGGGGGACATGGGTATTTGCGGTGAAACTATTAGGTGTGGCCCATTGATCCCTGGGCTCTGGCAAAACCTTGAGGTAGTTTAACTTCAACTACCAGGTCCCAGGGCTGGTCTGGTTCTTTACCATTTTGGAAAGAAGCACACTAGTGTTGCCAGATCAGTGATAATGCGGCCCAAAAATGCTTTTAAAAATCCGCTAGTATTGCCTATCGACAAACATTATAATACTGAGATAGTGATCGATGTTCAAGTACAGAATTTGCATATAGTTGGAATGTTGCACTTGATCATAGAAACGCAGTTGAAAAACCTGCATAGCTTATTATCACAGCCTAGCGCACTTTTGGAAAGCATTATCACATAGGGGAACCTGTTCCATTTTTCATCTCATGATCCATTATACATAATATTCTGAATTATAGGACTTTGATGTATGAATCAATTTATTCCTTTTGTTATTGAGTTACTTCCAACTTCCAAAAATACATAACATTAAATTTAAATAAAAAGTTAGAAATCCGATGGTTACGCGCCGATCTTTTGTTTTCAAGTTGCGAGAATTGCGAAGAGATGAGATGAAAATGGAAATGGTAACCCAAGATGCTATGCTTGTATCAAAGCTTTCTACCGAGAGGCGATTTTGCTTACTTCATTCTAGTTTTGAAGAAAAACGGAGCTCTTACAGTGCGCATCGACAATTGACGATATATTATGTCATCAAGAGGAAGTCCTGTTGAAGAACACAAAACAAAATTCAATTATTTCAAGACAAAGCTCCAGAAACTAAATGAGAAATCCTGTCTGGTTCTAACGAAAAATTTCACGGAACGAGTGAACTCAATAATCAACAGACAAAGGTTAATAATTAAGATAAGTAATAATTGTATCATCCCTCTCAACATATGAAAAGCTAAGCCTGATCAATTAACATTTGTATCGACATTAGTTTCAGCTTATACATGCACACACAGCGTCACATAGACCATCCAGTTCAGGCTAAAAAATAACCGGATATGACAATAGGGTTTGGACAAAAAAAGAAAAAACATTACAGTTATACAATATTTTAAACACATATTACATATTACATATTCATTCACATTCTTTCATTTTCTATCCTTTTTAATTTCTTTTTACGCCTTCATGTATTAATTGATCGCGACGAACCAATCCACGGAACGAGAACAATTTAATGCTAAACAGCTTTTAAGGTACGCATCGGCAATGAACGATTTACCTTGTCACCAAAAAGAAGTTTTGCTGAAGAACTCAAACCAAATTTCAAGACAAACTCGCGAAACTAGAAGCAGAATTTCATCTTTAAACGAAAGAGCAAGCTCTGAATTATAGTAATATCAAGCAAAACAGGTATTTTGGAAGATATCGTTGACAATTAATCACAAGGTAATAGATTATATTTGCAAATGACTGATGTATACTCTTCCTCCTACAGCCTTACATACCAGCAATTATCCCCCTCCCCTCCCCAATCCTGTGGGTAGTGATGCAATATCATTGTACACTTCTAGTGTGCACTAATAGTGTATCCCGCAAAATTCAAATCCCCCATGGGAAGAAACGTTGCGTATCCCATTCAACTATCCCCTGATGTATTATGTAAGGTTTGAGTTCTTGTACACAAACTGGTGACCTGGCGCCTCGCCTCCTTATACGTCAATAAAATGAAATAAAATAAAATAAAACTATTAGGTGTGGCCCATTGATCTCTTCTTCAATGTTTCTACATTTCTTAAGTTCTTTATTTTTGTGTTAACAAATTTGATTTAAACCTGGATAAAAAAATTAACTTTTTTATTTCTGGTTCAAATCGATACCCATGTATTAAAACATTGTAGATTGAGTCATTTCATGAAACTTTTTAGGAAACTCTATTTGTTATCATAACTTTTTTATTTGAGTTGTTTATTTTTTTTTTATTTCAAAGTTTTAGATATTTTAAAAATACACTATTTGTAGAACACAACTAATCATTATCTGTTAATTTAAAGGATTTACGTCAGTTTTTATGATTTTTTTAGCTATCTTCGAGGATGTGTAGATTACAGGTTAGCAGTTATTAGCAGCTAAACATAAAGTTTATTCATTAAACATTATGTACAAATTATAAGGACGTCCAAGAGGGCAGTTAACAATTTTTCAAAGAAGTAACTAAGCTTCTTATTATATTATGTTGCATATATGATGATTTTTTCATCGCTCCGAATAAATATTTAGACTTGCTATTAATGTTTAAAAGGAAAAAAAGCCTTTTCATTAAATAATGAAGCTTTTTTAAATATAATACAATAGCACGTCTAAATATTAATTCATAGAGATGCAAAAATCACTATATATGCAACATAATATAATAAGATTCATAGAAATTTTTTTTGAAAAATTGATAGGTGCCCTCTAGGACCTCCTTATAATTCGTACATTATTTTAAAGGCTATCAGTTAATGAATGAATTAACTTTATGTTTAGCTGCTAATACCTGCTATCCTGTAATCTACACATGCTCGAAGATAGTACAGTACACAGAAAAAAAAATTTATGAAGCGCCTAAAATTTTCCCTCGTTAAATTCCAAGCCAAAGGAGGCGTAAACAACGCAATTGGTTGTAGTCTCTGATGAGCCATACAACAATGTTTGTAATCTTTCATACAACAGGCTAGATGCAGGCGTTATCTGACCTCAATTTACATGAAATATCCCATTAATTTCTGCCAAATCTAGCATTCCCTTTATGTGCATGAGAAATCGCATAAAATTCAATGTTTCTTTTTATCTGTGTAGTAGTTTCATGAAATGACTCAATCTACAATGTTTTAATACATGAGTATCGATTGGAACCAGAAATAAAAGTTATTTTTTTTAACCAGGTGTAGGGGTTATAATCAAATTTGTTAACACAAAAATAAAGTACTCAGAAAATTCCGAAACATTGTAGAAGACATCAATGAGCCATAGCTAATAGTTTCACCGCAAATACCCATGTCCCCCTTTTTTTTAAATATAAACAATTGTATTTAATAAAGGTCCAGTTACTCTTTTATACATCAAAGCTTATGCTTCTCTCTAACGCCAAGTGCTTGCACCTAGGACTTAACGCTATCCATCAAATCCTGCACGGAAAAAACACAGTACCCAGATCTGTGAACTACAGTCATGAATTCGAGATGATGCAAAAATACACCATGAACTAAATTACGTTTATAGGGAAAAAAACCTGTAAACCTGAACTAGGTCACGGTGCGTTTTAATTTTCGGGAATGCTTTATTTTCTGTGTGTTTAACATTTGCGCCATCTTTATTACACACTCTGATCCACTATTACTTCAAATCCATGTCGAATTTTAAGACCTTCCCTGTTTTCGGGAGCCTGCCCTACATAATCGCCCATACATTTTCTATTGGGCGAACTTTTGGCGAGAATGGCGGATTTACTTCATCGTTCGTTTCGTATCACTTCATCTCCGGTTCCGCTTTATGGCAGGATGCCAGATCCAGCCAAAACAGATTGGCACCTTCGTGGGACCGGAGAAAGGGCAGCAGGCGCTTCTAGAAGCATTCAAAAAGCATTGCCAAAACCATGCAGCTCTATTTAGTTTTATTAAAGTTTTATGATAGCCACTAGAAATCAATTTGGTTTTATTATGGCAGCAGGATGTTCCAATTGGTTTCAAATTTAAGTCAGGTTTATGAGAGCCTTCTTTACAACGATCCTAAAACATTGTCTTCTAAAATTCCTTTTACTTTTCTTAGAGGTTTTATTTTGACCTAATGAACTCATTAAATGCTGTTTTGAAATGCCGTTTAAGGACTCCTTTATATTATCATATTGTGGTCAGTTGGAAAAGCATTTTAAAACCATTTTGCCTCCAGTAATTGCATTAAACGGCATGTTTACATTGCGGGAAGTCATTAAATGACCAAATAGTTTTATAGTAGCTATTGCGAAGATAAATTGGCTTTTGAACAAAACTGTGATTTTCACCGATCGCCATATTGAAATATAAGTTATCATTGAAATGTGGAAATAAACCAAATTCTAAATGTAATGCAAATGAACTGTAGATCAGAGACCAATATCGGCATTCTTTTAGAAATCCTTATTGCATTCCTGAAATTTTCAGAAAATTCATGATTAATTTATCGAATATATTTGTTTAAAATTTGTTTTTGTTGTATATTACCAAGACGTATTTATTATCGGCTCTTATCGTTCCTATATTCATCATAAATTTAAATGCGCATATGATTTGGAGCATGATACGGAATGATTAGTTTTGTATGTTTATGCTATCAAACAAAATTCCTCACAGCACCACAACTGATTTAGTAGTATTTTTTTACTGCTAAATAAATGAGAAGAGCAGAGAATCGAACTGAGCAGAACAACAAAAACAAACCACAATATCACAATGAAGTTTGACAGCTGTGGCCATTTGACTGAATATTGGTTTTCATGGCAGTCAAAAGTTTTATGAAGGTTCTCAAGTGGTGGCAACATTTTTCAGTAGAACATTTCGAAAATATTTATGGTCTGATAAAGGTTTTACTAATTTGTTTTCACAACCGTCTATAAGGTGGATCACTTTGTACACATTTCGGCTTTAAAGAAGCACAGAGGACAAAACAGTTTTGAATGTTGTTTTATCAACAAAGCCGGGAGGAGTGCTGCAATAAAACTAAAATTGATACTTGGGCATGCTTCTTTATATGTTGGACCATTGATGGAACAGGTCGTTATGTATTGCTTGCTGTATTTGCCGCATTCACCCATTCTTTTTGTTTGTTGTGAAGTAAATGTTTTCTAGGCAAAAGATTCCTTAAGTTCTCTACAGAATTTTCCAGTAGTTCTCTGTAGAACTTCCTTGAAGTTCTCTGCAGAACTACCCTTAAGTTCTCTGCAGAACTTCTGTGAGGTGAAGTTCTCTGCAGAATTTTCTTGAAGTTCTCTGTAGAGCCTCCTTGAATTTCGATGCAGAACTTCTGAGTCTGTAGTACTTCCCTGAAGCTCGCTGTAGAACTTCCCTGAAGCTCTCTTTAGAACTTCCCTGAAGTTCTCTGCAAAATTTCCATGAAATTATCTGTAGATCGTCTCTGCAATTCTCTGCAAAACTCCCCTGAAGCTCTCTGAAGTCCCTAGAACTTTCCTGAAGTTCTCTGCAGAACTCCCCTGAAGTTCTCTGTAAAACTTCCCTGAAGTTCTCTACAGAACTTCCTAGAAGCTCTCTGTAGAACTTCACTGAAGTTCTCTTTAGAACTTCCCTGAATCTGTCTGTAGAAGACTTTTCTGAAGTTCTTTACTGAACTTTCCTGAAGTTCTATGCAGAATTTCCCTGAAGTTCTCTGTGGAACTCTTCTGAAGTTCTTTTTAAAACTTCCTTGAAGTTCTCTGCAGAACTTCTCTGAAGGACTTTTATGAAGTTCTCTGTAGAACGTTATCTGCAGAACTACTTTTATATTATCTACAGAACTTCTGTGAAGTTCTCTGCAGATTTTCTCTGAAGTTCTCTGCAGAACTCCCCCAAAATTCTGTTCAGAATTTCACTGAAGTTCTCTGCAGAACTTCGCTGAAATTCTCTGTAGAACTTTTGTGAAGTTTACTGCAGAACTTCTTTGAACTTCCCTGCAGAACTACTTTGAACTTCTCTACAGAACTCTGTAGAACTTCTCTGAAGTTCTCTGTAGAACTTCTCTGAAGTTCTCTGCAAAACTTCACGGAAGTTCTCTTTATAACTTCTCTAAGGTTTTCGGCAGAACTTATGAGGAGTTCTTTTCAGAACTTCTGTGAAGTTACTCTGAAGTTTTCAGCGGAATTCTCCTGACGTTCTCTGTAGAACTTCCCTGAAGTTCTCTGTGAAACTCTCCTGAAGTTCTTTTTAGGACTTGCTTGAAGTTCTCTGCAGAACTTCCCTATAGTTCTCTGAAGGACTTCCATGAAGTTCTCTGTAGAACGTTCCCTGCAGAACTAATTTTATATTCTCTACAGAACTTCTGTGAAATTCTCCACAAAATGTCTCTGAAGTTCTCTGCAGAACTCCCCTGAAGCTCTGTGCAGAGTTTCACTGAAGTTATCTGCAGAACTCTCCTGAAGTTCTCTGTAGAACTTTTGTGAAGTTCTCTGCATCTCTGTAGAACTTCCCTGAAGTTTTCTGTAGAACTTTCCTGAAGTTCTCTGCAGATTTTTCCTGAAGTTCTCTGCAGAACTTTCCTGGAATTATCTGGGGAGGTCCCCTGAAGTTCTCTGTAGAACTTTTCTGAAGTTCTCTGAAGAACGTTCATGAAGTTCTCTGAAGTTCTTTGTAGAAATTCCCTGGAGTTCTCAGCTGAACTTCCCTAAAATTCTCGGCAGAACGTCCATGAACTTCTCTGCAGAACTCCCATGATCTTCTCTGAAGAACTTCCATGATGTTCTCTGAAGAGATTTCCATGAAGCTCGCTGAAGGACTTACCCGAAGTATTGTGAAGAATTTCTCTGAAGGTGTAACTCGAAGTTGTCAGAAGAACGTACCACAAATACCCATATTGGGGTAATCATCCTCTTGTGTGCCCTAGCGGTAATAATACATAGCTCACAGGAAGATCAGCGCCACGCAGTGAAATAATTCTGAACTATAATGTCGACCGCCTGGAAGACCATAGTTTTCTGTATAAATTTCCTGAATACAATGAATTCATACATGATCTTGATATCAAAATACAGAGATATTACGAAAAATTCACATGACTACTTGTGCTTCGTATTGGACGAATTCTAATCTAATGTGTACATCATTCAGAAATCCTTGACCCCTAGAATATCTTTTCCGAAGATACCATCTTGCTATATGACAATAATCTCGAGATCCAGATTATAAAGTCAGTTTACCTGCAGACTAGTGCCACGGAGTATTTATGGTCTGATAAAGGTTTTACTAATTTGTTTTCACAACCGTCTATAAGGTGGATCACTTTGTACACATTTCGGCTTTAAAGAAGCACAGAGGACAAAACAGTTTTGAATGTTGTTTTATCAACAAAGCCGGGAGGAGTGCTGGAATAAAACTAAAATTGATACTTGGGCATGCTTCTTTATATGTTGGACCATTGATGGAACAGGTCGTTATGTATTGCTTGCTGTATTTGCCGCATTCACCCATTCTTTTTGTTTGTTGTGAAGTAAATGTTTTCTAGGCAAAAGATTCCTTAAGTTCTCTACAGAATTTTCCAGTAGTTCTCTGTAGAACTTCCTTGAAGTTCTCTGCAGAACTACCCTTAAGTTCTCTGCAGAACTTCTGTGAGGTGAAGTTCTCTGCAGAATTTTCTTGAAGTTCTCTGTAGAGCCTCCTTGAATTTCGATGCAGAACTTCCCTGAAGTTCTCTGTAGAACTTCCCTGAAGCTCTCTGTAGAACTTCCCTGAAGCTCTCTTTAGAACTTCCCTGAAGTTCTCTGCAAAATTTCCATGAAATTATCTATAGATCGTCTCTGCAATTCTCTGCAAAACTCCCCTGAAGCTCTCTGAAGTCCCTAGAACTTTCCTGAAGTTCTCTGCAGAACTCCCTGAAGTTCTCTGTAAAACTTCCCTGAAGTTCTCTACAGAACTTCCTAGAAGCTCTCTGTAGAACTTCACTGAAGTTCTCTTTAGAACTTCCCTGAATCTGTCTGTAGAAGACTTTTCTGAAGTTCTTTACTGGAACTTTCCTGAAGTTCTATGCAGAACTTCTCTGAAGTTCTCTGTGGAACTCTTCTGAAGTTCTTTTAGAACTTCCTTGAAGTTCTCTGCAGAACTCTCTGAAGGACTTTATGGAGTTCTCTGTAGAACGTTATCTGCAGAACTACTTCTATATTATCTACAGAACTTCTGTGAAGTTCTCTGCAGATTACTCTGAAGTTCTCTGCAGAACTTCCCTAAAGTTCTGTTAGAATTTCACTGAAGTTCTCTGCAGAACTGCTGAAATTCTCTGTCAGAATTTCGTGAAGTTTTCTGCAGAACTTCTTTGAACTTCTCCTGCAGAACTCTTGAAGTTCTCTGTAGAACTTCTCTGAAGTTCTCTGTAGAACTTCTCTGAAGTTCTCTGCAGAACTTCTCTGAAGTTCTCTGCAAAACTTTCACTGGAAGTTCTCTTTATAACTTCTCTAAGGTTTTCTGCAGAACTTACCTGAGGAGTTCTTTTCAGAACTTCTGTGAAGTTACTCTGAAGTTTTCAGCGGAATTCTCCTGACGTTCTCTGTAGAACTTCCCTGAAGTTCTCTGTGAAACTCTCCTGAAGTTCTTTTTAGGACTTGCTTGAAGTTCTCTGCAGAACTTCCCTATAGTTCTCTGAAGGACTTCCATGAAGTTCTCTGTAGAACGTTCCCTGCAGAACTAATTTTATATTCTCTACAGAACTTCTGTGAAATTCTCCACAAAATGTCTCTGAAGTTCTCTGCAGAACTCCCCTGAAGCTCTGTGCAGAGTTTCACTGAAGTTATCTGCAGAACTCTCCTGAAGTTCTCTGTAGAACTTTTGTGAAGTTCTCTGCATCTCTGTAGAACTTCCCTGAAGTTTTCTGTAGAACTTTCCTGAAGTTCTCTGCAGATTTTTCCTGAAGTTCTCTGCAGAACTTTCCTGGAATTATCTGGGGAGGTCCCCTGAAGTTCTCTGTAGAACTTTTCTGAAGTTCTCTGAAGAACGTTCATGAAGTTTTCTGAAGTTCTTTGTAGAAATTTCCTGAAGTTCTCTGATGAACTTCCCTAAAATTCTCTGCAGAACTCCCATGAACTTCTCTGCAGAACTCCCATGATCTTCTCTGAAGAACTTTCATGATGTTCTCTGAAGAGATTTCATGAAGCTCGCTTAAGGACTTACCCGAAGTATTGTGAAGAATTTCTCTGAAGGTGTAACTCGAAGTTGTCAGAAAAACGTACCACAAATACCCATATTGAGGTAATCATCCTCTTGTGTGCCCTAGCGGTAATAATACATAGCTCACAGGAAGATCAGCGCCACGCAGTGAAATAATTCTGAACTATAATGTCGACCGCCTGGAAGACCATAGTTTTCTGTATAAATTTCCTGAAAACAATGAATTCATACATGATCTTGATATCTAAATACACATTTTACGAAAAGCTTACATGACCACTAGCGCCACGTATTGGACAAATTCTAATCTAATGTGTACATCATTCAGAAATCCCTGACCCCTAGAATATCTTTTCCGAAGATACCATCTTGCTATATGACAATAATCTCGAGATCCAGATTATAAAGTCAGTTTACCTGCAGACTAGTGCCACGGAGTGAGATTATTCTGAACTGTTTAGTCGAGCATATGGAAGCTCATAATTTTACAACTAACTTGTCTGAAAACAGTAAATTCATGCCCGATCTAGATCTCAACAATACTCAAAGTTCACATGTAAACTAGTGCCTCATAGAGGACGAGTTCTCGACTAATGTTGACATCATCCGAAAGGCTTCAATCAAGCAAATATATTTGTCAAAGAAGCCAACTTGTTTTATTTCAAGGATCTCGAGATTTAGGTTATAAAGTAAGTTTTCATGCACACTAGCGCAACGTTGTGAGATATTTCTTGAAATTTACCATCCAGAAGACCTTGATCTACTGAAACACTTTGCTGTAAAAAGTAACATCCTATATACGATGGATTACGAGATATTATCTGATGAAACAACAATGTTCAATGCCCATAAAGGGTGGAACGGTCAAATCTTGGCCGACTCAAATATGAGATAGCTTTTTTAATCATACATCCAAAAATCTTGAACAACCCTCATGTTGTGTGTGTACGCATACTAAATGTTGGCTTTATTTTATTTTTGACATTTTCTATTCTATTGTCAAATGGTAGCAAAGCAACAAGAGCAGCGTATCAAAATTTGGCACGCGCATACGCAAAATCCAAACTATTTCCACGCCGAGTTGACAAAATCACTTAACATTGCCAAATCAACCGTGACGAATGTTATAGAAGTGTTCAGAGAACGTCTGACGTCTGCCAGGAAGCCGAGATCAGGAAGAAACCGATACTAGGAAGCCGCAGCGACAGGAAGAATAGTGGCCAACCTTTCCCTCAGATATATCGGAAACAAATTGGAAAAATCCCACACAACAGTGAAAAGAGCAAAGACATGAGCCGGATTGTCAACATATAAGTTTACAGTGACACCAAATCGAGATGATAAGCAAAACACAACAGCCAAAAGAAGAGCGCCTAAGATTTTCACGACTTTGTTGACCAAGTTTGATGGCGTCGTAATGGACGATGAAACATAGGTCAAGGGTAATTTCAAGCAGCTCCCAGTTCTAGGGTTTATATGGCTACCTTGAAGGATCAAGATGAGTTTAGGCAGAAAAAAATGTCAAAGTTCCCAAGAAAATATTTTTTTTAGCAGGAAATTTGCACCTGTGGGCTAAAAAGTGAAAGTTTTAAGACAACAGGCACTGACAACTGAAATATTTATGTCAATGAAACCTTTCAAAAAACGCTTATTGCCTTTTTCAAGAAACATAGTTGTTCCGTGCAATTTTGGCCAGCTCTCGCTGATTGTCATTATGGAAAAATGGCTTAGGAATGGTGTGGTAACTCGCCGGAAAAATATAGCTTAATCGCAAATAAAACATGACGAGAACTCAAAAAACAGTTGGAAGTGAAAAAAAAGTTCAAGGCAAATTGGCGTCCAGCATCATATTAGGTGGATATAACAGCGGTACAAAACTTGATAGAAAGTGTGAAATAGTTCGACAGTTCGCATTTGTAAAATCGGAAGCCTTATCAAATAATTGTCTTTGTAGACGATTAACTTTAAAAAGAAATAAAAATTGATTATTTATATAATCAACTAACCAGTTTGCACTTAATCATATAGGGCCAAGTTTTGACCGTTCCACCCTTTATATCATTTTAGATCACCATTATCGGTCATAACTTTTTCTGTTGAAGTCGGATCGATATTATTTTTCTGCATTTTTTTTTGTTTAAGTCTAAGAAATTTCAGCAAAATGCTTATGAAGCATTTACATTTAAGCTGAGGCAGTTATTTGAATGGTTCTCAAAATAAAGACTGTATTCGATGAAATTTGGACACACGCAATTGTTCGTAACTTTTTAGCGAGTGTATGAAAATAATTGAAATTTTAACTGAATTTTCATTGTGTTGTGTCAATTGTGTAATGAGTTTCGTGAAAATCGGTCGAGTGATTTCAGTGATGGCTACGAATGAAAAAAACAGTGCGCCAACAAATTTTGGGCAATCACTTCGAAAACCCAAACGTTTCTCATCGATGGATCGGAAAACAGTTCGGAATCGCACATTCAAACGTATTTCATGTGATCAAAACGTTCAAGGACCGTAAGACAACCAAGCGGAAAAATGGTAGTGGCAAAAATCGTGGCACATCAAATCCGGAGAAGGCCAGGATGGCGTTATCCCAACATTTCGATCAGGGATGTTGCGAAAAAGGCGAAAATTTCAGTTTGTTTTGTGCAGAAAACAATGGAACGTTCTGGATTACATGTGTACAAGGTCCAGAAGGCACCAAACCGGAGCGATAAACAGAACTCGGTGGCCAAAACTCGTGCAAGAAAACTGTACAGGGAGTGGCTCACAAAACCGTTCTGCATTCTGATGGACGATGAGACCTACATTAAAGCCGACACCAAACAAATGTCAGGACAGGAACACTACGTCGCCACCTCTAAGTTGGCCATTCCGGAGAGTGTTCGGAAGAAGAAACTTTCGAAATTTGCCAAAAAATTCCTTGTCTGGCAAGCGATCTGCGGATGTGGCAAAATGAGTCAGCCCTTCATCACCTCTGGGACCGTCAACGGACAAATCTACAAGGACGAATGCCTCCAAAAACGACTTCTGCCCTTCTTGAGATCTCACGATGGCCCGACACTGTTTTGGCCGGATTTGGCATCTTGCCACTATGCCCGGCCCGTCTTAGACTGGTACAAAGATAATAATGTAGTTTTTGTACCAAAAGACGTCAACCCTCCAAACACTCCAGAACTTCGCCCAAATGATAATTTTTGGGCAATCATGATGGCAAAGCTCATTAAAACTCCAAAACTGATAGAAAATGAACTTGAACTAAAGAAAGTGTGGTTAAAAGTAAGTAAGCAAGTCGGTCCTATCATTGCCCATAATTTGATGAAAGGGGTCAAGGCAAAGGTGCGGGCATTTGGGTTGAGAGAAGAGGTTCAATAAACCAATGATGTCAAAACCTCATCATTTAGTAGTACTTTATTTCCAGAAAGTTTGAAAAGAATCGGGCTCAAGGAAAATTTTTGGGGACCTATTTTGTGTTCCAAATTTCATCGAATACAGTCTGTATATCAAAATTTCATTTTTCGATGCTAATTTGTGAAGAAATATGTATATCGCATGAAGTCAGAATACGATTTACGGTGGTTTTGGGACCCAACCTAACGGAAACTAGCATGGAGCTCCGGGTTTAAAAATCTCTGCCGACCAGTGTAATCAGAAACTATTGCCACCATCCGTGGACTTCGCACCATTTCACCTTATTGCTCAAACACACATATCATATCGTTACTTGCACATTAAGAATAAGCCCCGGCAATATCCATAGAAGTAATGGAGGGCCGCAGCGCACGTGGGAAAATCCCTCCGACTAACTTACACGTGTCGCAGTTTTAAGCTGTTCCCAGTAAGCAGTGAAATGCTTCGCTTCGCACATTTGAGTCTCACCCTTTTTCGTTTTTTTTCTCTTTTCAACACCTCACCGGCGGAACCTTCGCTTCGCAAGACAACTTTCTAATTGTTTTCATCGCAAACAGCTCCGCAAACGCAGGAACAGAAAACAATTCCCAAGCACCGCAACGTCATTGTTTTCAAAGCCACGCGCAACATGTTTCTTCTCTTGGATGGATTTTTATTTTTCCTGCTATTTCTGGTGCCGTTTATCGGATCTTCTCCCTCTTCTCGCACCAGAGGTCGCACCGGCGTCATCAGTGGAAAGCGGAAAATTCTTTTGTTCCACTCACTCAGACTTAAACTTTTCCGCGGCAAAAATGCTCCGAACGCCCGTTCTTCGTGGCGTTTTGTTTTCTCAACGCCCCCCAAACTTCCCTCCCATCCTTTGAAGGTGAAATATGGATTCTACTTTTCCAATCAAAGGAAAAGATGAACCCACGAAGAATAATGGGATGAACCGGGCTTCTTTTGTTTCGTCGTTGAAAGCCCGCCGCGCCGCCAACACGAGCTCCACCTGCAAATTCGTTTGAACAAATAGGAAGGAAAGCTACTTTCCGAACTTTACTGGCTTTCGCGGTCGTTGATTGTGTGAGTGTTTTTTATTTTATGTTTTATTATTTGCTTTTCCGAAACGTGGGTGTGTTCATTTAATTGAGATGTATAAATCTTGATTACGTCTAGCTTTGGACGGAAAGTTACGCGACTCCGGCTGGCAGACAACTTTTGCATGACTTTAATTAAGGAGAGCTTCCGAATCAGCATTGTACTGGTGGTGGCGGGAAAGGGGGGGGGGGGAGGGGTTTGAGGTCGAAAGTTTTCCCATTGCTGCAAGGAAACTGCAGGAGCAAAAGGTTTTTGGGCGTTTTGTGAAAGTGCATTCTTCAGAGGTGATCCTTTGAATTCGGTTAGGAAAGGTGGTTTCGGGGGTGGCGGGAAATTCTTTTCAATTTGCTTGTGGAGTGCTTCCGTTTGTTGCATTCAGACTATAGGATAGTGGATTCAATGGTTTTCTTCTTTCTTTTTTTCTATTTGAGTACGACTATTCACGTTGAAGACATGTTGTGATTTATTTCATATTCAATGCATTGTACGATTGAGATTTGCAATGAGTCTTCTGTGTAAAATATATTCATTATGAATTCCATGTGCTTGATCATAACCCACACACTACCAAAATGTCATTTAAATTTTTGTCTCCTGAGACCGACACATGCAAGCGTGTGCACATAAAAATGAGCTGAAAGAGATGAGAAAATAAATTCAATGGAACACATCTTTCGTCGAATTGCGTATGTGTCAGTTTCAGGAGACTTAGTTTTAAACGAATACTTTCTTTTCGTTCCTCGACTATTTACAAACATGAATTACATCTCGGGTAAAATTCATAATTTCCAAGTGTGCAAGAAGGTTTTATAGGTATTTGGATGGACGTCACATTATAGTGTCCTGAGTGTCTATCAATTTTGCTTAATTTCTAAGCGAAACGCTTTGTTTATTTGATCTAGCATTCTGATCAGGGTTGCCATATTATTCATCTCTAAATTTTACAAAAAAAAAGTGAGTTTAACTTCGAAAATCTTGATCTAAATATTAACTTCAAATATTGTGTTGCAAAAGAGAAACAGATCACTATACAAGGGATTTATGTTTTTGGAGGAAATCGATTATTGCACTTAAGTTCTTCTAAATCGATAATGAGTCATGAGGTGTTTGTTTTGATTACTAAAAGCTCCAGAATAGGATAGCAAATTCGAAACGGAATTAACAATCAATCATTGTTATGAGGCTTGTACATTAATTTGTTAAGGTTAGAATTTAGTTGTGCTGCTAATGTTTTTTTCTTTTTTGGCATTCGTGCTCTCAGATTTTGGACTTGAAGCCCGATTCAACGTAAATTTGGACGCATTCAAGTGATCATAACTAAGTGATCATAACATAAGAACATTGGCGGAACTGGGCAATTAGTCTGGAGGGGGCCTGGAGGAGGCCTGCCCGAAGATTTTTTTCGTGTATAGGAATATTGATAAGAGCGATGAAAATAGCGTAATTGTTTAGGATATTTTATTTTTATTGAAGAATCAGAACAGCTTCAATCGAATAATTAGATCTATTCGGCACCTCGGTGAGTTGAGATGCCTTAAGAGAATCGAATGTGGTGAATATATACCTCATATTATTCCGTGGAGATCGAATGGAGAGTGTAGTCACCTTAATCGATTCTCTTGAGGCGTCTCAACTCATCCGAGGCGGAGAGTAGACTTGCACGAGCGTTCACAAAGCGTTCACGAAAATGAAAACAGACCGTGAATTAGTTCACGTTTTCATGATTTTTACCCAAAAACGTGAACTAGCTCCCGATTACGTGATTAAGTTCACGGTGTATTTTTGCTTGTTCTCGAATTCATGACTGCAGTTCATGGATCCGGCCATGGATTTTCTTCCGTGTGAATCTATATAGAGTCAAGTTTAAACTAACGACTTATAATATATTTTTCAAAATTTTGTCGGCTGATACTGATTTCTTCACAACACCGAAAATTTAAAAGTTATATTAAGCTAAATTTCTGAAGGGAGTTCAAGGAATGTGAACGAGAATTCCGAGGATAATTTCATCAAAAACCGACTGAGAACGTCACGGCAATTCGAAAGAACGTCCATGGGTAATTTAAGGTTAAACTTAAGAATTGGATTGACTTTGATAGTATTGTATTCCAGGGCATCGAAATTCCATGGAAATTTTTCTAAATTTTTGATGATATGGAAAAAGAATATAAACAACTACAGTATAGGCCAAATTAACAAATGCATCTACCGTTTCGAACTGTATTGAATTTATAAATGTTCATGTACAGTCTTCAAAATGGCATCAGACTGGCCATGTTATAAGGTTTGACAGAAATTTAGTTTTTAAATAATTTAAAATTGAAAAGTTACATGAATGAATTGTTTGGAAAAATTATTCATTCTTATGAAATTTTTGTATTTTGTAAAAGAAAATAAATGTTTTTAAAATTTTCTAAGATGGTGGATCAGAGGTAATTTTGAAAACTGTGTTTCAAAATTTATAAACACAAGACAGTTTATCAGGTTACTTCTAAGCTACTTTAGGACATAGGAAATGTCAGATATGACAATTTTGTATGAAAAGCTGTAGATGTATTTAATATTTTCGCCATCAATAACTTAGAATAGCCAACACTATTAACGCCAAAATAGAAGTTTTTGATTGAAAATCAAATCCTTTAGAGAAACTTTAAGAATAAATTTTGACAACTATTACAAGAAATGTGAAGGGAATTTTGATAAAATTTCCAAGGAAATATTGAAAAGCGTTTTAAAAATATAATCGGAACTCTGTCTCTACTAAGTGAATGCAGATGGGAACACACTGGGAACACACAAGCTGTAACAATTCTTTGAAAATTAAAAAAAAATTCGACGAGTCCTGCATTGCGGTATCACTTAATAAAAATATTTTAATAAATATTTCTAGAAAAGAATAGATAAATAATAGTTTCAGCAGGTTAAACATATTTTCATCAAAAGTTAGCCTCATGTGCGGCAAGATTTCCCCCTATATTACTAAATTTGAAAACTTTGATAAACTTTCTTATAGCCAAATTCAGGAAATTTGAATATATTAAATATCATGAACAATGATTTTGTAGCGTTGTGAGTATGTGTTGAGTTTTTTTTTCTTGTGTGGAGCTGCATGACAGCTTGTTTGTCAAGGCTGGACCCTTTCGCAACATTCCCTATTACTAGGACGAATACCATAGTTACACTAGCATATGTCAACCGCGTGAGTACTATTTGAAGTTTTAGTTATTTTGTCTTCGTATTTTATAAAAGATGTAGAATTTCCCATGTTATAGTACCCATCCCTGCAATATGCACCCAACAAATTTGAATCAATTTTTAATTAAAGATGTCTAAATAGACTATTATATAATTATTTAGAACACTTACTGGAAACGCCGTTCAGAATAATGTCTATGTTGACAGTACTGAAGTTTCCTCCAGCAATAACTCTTAAATTACCATATGCATTTCATCAATACTTTATTGTGAATAGTTCAATTATGACAATACCTTTTGGGGATGACACACAGGCCCATAATGCAGTCTATGTCGACAACTGGTAATACTGAAGTCAACCCCAACAAATATTATGATTACAGAAATTTACCTGATGGTATATACATATGTGACCCCTTACTTCTAAAACTATAGTTTTGAAAATATTATCGTTAATGAATATACTCCTACTTCCATATTTTGCCTATTTACATTCGATAGTTTCGAAACTTCTAATCAATCTATACTCTTCTTCAATATATACTCTACTTAATTTTTCGTACAAGAGAAAATAATATTGCGAATTTAAAATGCGCCTTTAAACAAAACTCTATTGTAAAATTTACATTATTGTAAAACCTTCTTGAACAATAAAATTAAAATACGTACATAGAAAAGTGTTTAAAATCTTGTGTTTCAACTTAACAGCGTCTAAATTTTACCGTCGCTATTATTTTAGTTATGAGTCTTGTTGCTTTAATAATAATATAATTGAAACTAAAAAGAGAATAATTTTTCAAATACCTACTAAGCGAACAAAAACAGTAAATGGAATTAATAAATCAACTTTTTACTAAAAACACCGCGATATACTAGTTTTGTTCACATTCCTACTAGTGCATGACTAAATGGGCCCTCTGCGTTCTAATTTCGATTTTGATCTGGTAAACTCTTGTACCCAGAACGATATCTACGTTCATAGGCGTAGCCAGGGAGAAGGCAGATGGGGGCGACTGCCTCCCTGACTATGCAATCAAATTTAATTCCTGGCCTTTGGGAAATTACCTCTGAAAAATTACCTCCGAAAAATTACCTCTTGGAAATTATCTCTGGAAAATAGCCTCTGGAAAATGGACTTTGAGCAACAGGAAAGCATTAATTTCCCGAAAAAAAATATTTCAAAGATTGAATCACAAAAATGGCGTCTTTTGAATAGGCTCTCAGAAATGGTTTCAGAAAAGTAATTACTTCCCTAAAACAAGACGAACACATATCTGCTCTGGAAAATTGGTCAATCCAGGGAATGACCGCTGGGAACAGGATTCCTGGAAATGGCGTAGAATCAGAAAAATAGTTACCGGAAGACAATCAATTTCCCGAAAAAAAGAAGTACAGATATCTGCTCTGAAAAATTAGTCATTCCGGAAACTGGCTTCTGGGTAATTGTTCCCGGGAAATGACCTCTGGAGGAAGGCCCCTGGAAAATGATTTCAGTAAAGCATTTTCCGAAAAAAACGAGGACAGAGATCCGTTTTGGAAGTTTTTTCATTCCGGGTAGTGGCCTCTGGGACATGTCCTTTTCCACAAAATAGTGTAAAGCTAAATACCGATAGGCAATAGTTTGGAATTTGGAAAATGTCTATAGATCGGGAATCGATGATCAACACAATTTTAAAATCCAAGATGGCGGCTTCTGGTTACCATACCCCCCTAATTTAGATCCTGGCTACGGTCATATCGAGTTATGATTTGCGGCAGTTGAGTATATTCATCGTCCTAAATCAATAACTTATTGAGTTATAAACTAAATTTAACCATTTATGGGTTGGCCTATATCCGCTTATCATGTCGTTCGTTATTAAACACCACGAAAAAAATTAACAAAAACTATCTTTTAACAGACGCAACAAACTCTCGAGCAATGTGGATTTAATGTTGATATATAGGAATTCTCATGGATCTAATTGTCGTTTACTATGGTTTATATCGATATACCAACTTTACATCCTGAAAGGAACAGTGGAGTAAGTGAATAGTGTGGGGAATTGGACATACGCACTTTACTCCTACAGAAATAGTTACTCGTTCAAACTATTTCTAAAAGGTCGGTATCGTGTTCGAAAGAAATTTATGTTTCCATCCCAAACTCATGTTAAATTCCGTTTACTGAAACGGAGAAGTAAAGAATCGAAAAGAAATTTCAGCAGTAGTATCCACCTGAAAAGAAAGAAAAATAAAATTGAAATTCGTAAGGTTTCCACGCAAACTAAAGGGAGCTGTCAATTTTACTTTCGGACAAATGTTCCGCTTGATTATTCCGTAAGTGAACGTAACATGAGATCCATGAGTTTCATGAGATCAATTGTCAAAACTCCGTAACCTCTCTATTTGTTGAGTCGATACTGGCCTGAAGACAGCAAAGTGCAAAAACAATTTACACTGGGAAAAAAATTGTATAATTCCGTAGAGATTATGAACAGTGTTTCATTTCAAATTAGAAATATATTAGGGAAAAATCCTGGGGAGGGCCTACAGAATTCTGGAGGGGGCCTGGCCCCCTAGGCACCCCCAGTAGTTACGCCAATGCATAAGAATTAAACAACATACATGGTTGATCAAAACGCCAAACAAAAGAATATTGTCACACTTTACTTGTGATCGATGCAATCCTGATCTGCACAGTCGCTGGTGACACCGGCGAACTTATTCCATTTTGAACACATTCGTTGTGCATTTGTCACTTCTTTCCCGCATTCTCGAAATTTTCGCTTGACTATTGCCCAATATTTTTTCGATCGTTCTAGACTCAGGGCAATTCGGAGGATTAATGTCTTTGACGACGAAATTAACATGGTTTGCAGCATACTATTCTAGTACCTCCTTAGAGTAGTGGCAGCTAGCTAGATCCGGCCAAAGCATAACGTTAGTCTTGTGTTGCCGAATGAAGGGTAAAATCCGCTTTATCAGACACTCTTTAATGTAAACCTTTGACGTCATTGTGTGTGATGTGATGAAAAGCTTGGTTTTAATGACAAAACTGCAGATTCCTTGCCAAATCATTAGTTTCCGGGCAAAATTATCAGCAAAAACAAATTTATACCTAGAAGGGACATCCCAACGACCAGTTGCTAGGTAAAATTTTCGTCCGGGGATTTGTTTATGATCCATTTTGACATATGTTTCGTCATCGATTAAAATACAGCCATCAAATTTCGCCCAAAACTGTTCGTATAGTAATCGTGCTCGCTTTTTGGCCCCTTAATTTTTGTTTCACGGAGCGATTCGGGTGTTTACTGGCACAAAAAAACTTATGTCCTTCTCTTGAAAGGATGTTACGCACGGTGGAAAAGTCGGAACCGCATTTCTTTGCCAAATCACGTATGGAGACACCTTGGTTGCCTTTCACGTACCTCAACACCTTTCTCCTCAGCTCATTGTCCCTAGTGCCACTTTTATGATAGATGCGCTGTACTCTATCCACACTCAGAGTATTCTTGTAACGTTTGATTGACTTTGGGAATTTTAACACTTCTGCTATTTTTGAGGCAGACCCCGGTAGTTTCTCTAGATGCTTGTGCACAATTAATTTTAATTTCTCAAGTTCCATGATCCGTAATTATGAGATGCGTTGATCAAACTAGAGAAACTTTTCATCAATTTTATTGTAAATAAAACATCAACAAATGACTGTCAAACGCTTTTCGTTCAAACCACCAGGGACGCGGTGGTGTATTAAACCGTGCGTTTAGATTTACTCTGAATTGAGCTTTATTCAGATGCGGAATCAGTCAAAAGTTCGCAATGAATTTTCTTAGCCAGTGAAAAGTCAGCTTCCCATTTGCTCGTTTGAAATACAGACGTTTTTTTTTATGAAGTTTGAAGTGATCTGATTGTTCCACCTCGTTGTCCTTGCTGATGGTAACCAAAGATTGTTGAAAAACACAGAGTAGTGCAAAATAGGCAAGTGCTTTACCCAATTTCAAGTGTGCGTCTCCTGTTTCAGAAGAGCGCACAAAACAAAAGTGCGAGAGATTGCGTAGCAGCATGAGAGACAGATAGCCGCACATGCACTACTCTTTCAGAGACAAAGAGTAGAGCACAGTGCTCTCTTTTTTGCACTTGTATTTGCACAGAGACGACAAGGGAGAGTGCAATCGTTAGCACCCAAAGAGACGAGAACAAATTCAAAATGAGATGTGCGGCTTTGAGCACACGGCACAACAAGGGTGCACGGGAGTACACACTGCACTTTCACGTCTCTTTGAAATTTAATGTGCTGTGTCGTAGCAGCGCGTGCTGCACTCAAAGAAATTTGAGTAGCACCTTATCCCTGATGGTAACCCTACTCGGGCTCTCGCAAATCAT
Source organism: Aedes japonicus (assembly GCA_034211315.2). Taxonomy (NCBI): domain Eukaryota; kingdom Metazoa; phylum Arthropoda; class Insecta; order Diptera; family Culicidae; genus Aedes; species Aedes japonicus. Next base: position 39,504 of record JASCZW010007909.1, read on the forward strand.
TTTCAATGGCCTGTTCCTCACCGATTTCAAAGAAGTTAGCTCGGGTACACGAGCAGGAGACAACAACATATGAATACTTTATTTGGATCTTGATAACTGGCCTTGGTATTAAAGAGCTCTGATTAAGAGGTAAAATACCTAACCAAAATACCTAAGAATTGCAAGCATAATATCTCTCGAATAACGAAACCTGTTATTTCGGATACCTGAGAGTTACTATTTTACCCAAGCAGGAGGGAATACCCGAGCAAAGGACTATACCAAAATTGATAACAAGTTCTATTATCAGGTTATCATTTTTTGATCACTGAATATGTTATCATTCAGGCTGAATAAACAGCCAAAATAACAGAATAAATAACAAAAAAATACTCATTGAATATCATAAAAATAACTTATTTTGTTATCACTGCGAACAACTTGATAACAAATCCTGTATTGTGAGGAAATTTATTGAAATAGTTTCAAATTATGTTATCAATTTGAAATCATATTCTCATGCCAATAACTGAATAAAATATTTTTTTTGAAAACAAAATTTCTTGTTCAAATATGCTGGAAATATTCAAAGTTTTACAATTCAACTTATAACGTTCATAGAAAATAGGGTGTTCAAAATTATAACATGTGATAACAAAATTTGCCAATGGTGATAACTAAATTTGTTATGCGATAACAGCGGAAATCAAAACGATAACTGGGATAACAGAACTTGTTACTTATATGATATCAGCTTGTTATTTTCCTTTGCAAGGGTAGCTGACTAATAAAATAAGCATACCACTTTGCATTTCTGTTCCTTTTTATTTTAGGCAGCCTGCGTTATCACTTTACATGTTGTAATAAACTTAAAAGTTTCAAATTCATGTTTGATTACCATACTTATACATTGTTCAACAGAGTTGTCAGTTTTGCTATTCTGAATACATCCCTTTCATAATATTTGCATAAATTATCAAATAAAAATTCAACGACGAGCTCTTTTCCTACGAAGTATGGGTTATTTTGTTTATCACTTAAAATTTTCTCAATACTATAAAATATCCTATTTTTACATACTCAAGAATCATCGTTTTTATAATTTTGGAATATTGATGTCGTACAGAAATTGAGTCCGTTGAAATGAATTTTGTCAAGAATGCTGAATTCTGCATCAACAATTCCATTTCATCAAAAGTATGACTAAATTGATCTTAACTTGAGCAATGCATCAACAGATTTTCTTTTACAGCAAAAAAAGATATTTGAAGATGACTATGGAGTGACAGCTGAACTGTCTAACAAGACAGTTCAATACATTAACCGTGTGCTGTCGAACAACTCGTCTATGAAATGCACCTTCTAAAACCGTCTACTTCTCACATCAGTAGACTGTGATGTGGCCAATAGAAATGGCATTATATTTTTAACAAGGCAAAAGTTGATTTTTCAATCTGTTTTTGAGTTTTTTGTACCGACGTTTTGATTTCAACCCAAAGGTGTTTTTGTTTTCAAATTTGTTTTACAATATTGAAATTAGTTAAAATACAAAAAAAAAGAGTTTTGATGGAAAAAATCACACCAGACTAATCACTCATATTTTTTTTCGTTTTTTTTTCCGAACAATTTTTGTGTTTACAATGCGGTTTGATTGAAAATATGAATTTGGGTGTAAAATATCAATCGGGATATAACTTTTTTTACAAATAATTAAACGTGTTACTTGCTTGGTATTGAATACCTCTGAAATAGCAGGTTTTGTTATTCAAGCTATGACAAATCATTGTTGAGGTATTGTAATACCTAATGCCATTAGTAACTTGGCATTCGTAGAACATAGTTGAAGTATTATTTTTGGTATTTAACCTCATAATCTGAGCTCATCGATACTTTACTGAGGTGTCAAAGTATTAAGTATTGAATACCTGATTTAAGTATCATTGAGCAATTTTCTCCTGCTCGGGTAGTATTGTCTAACGTCAATTTGGTATTCGCATAACATTGTGGGAATCCTGTGTTATCCTGAGGTATTTTACCTCTTAATCTGAGCTCCTTAATGCCAAGGCCAGTTATCAAGTTATTCGCTCCTGCTCGCAGGTTGCAGGTATTCATAGCGAACTTAAAAAAAATCAGAAGTAATCATGAGCACATTCGGCAGCTATGGACAGAGAATGAAAAAATTGCTGGAGTTCCTGCGTACATCATACTAAAAAGGCGGATTAAACGAAAAACTCGCAAAGTCTGGACAAAATCGTAGATTGTTCGCCTTGAGGGCTTGGAAACTGAGGCTTATCTGCTGAAGGAGCTAGGTTTTGAAGATCTGAATTACTGCATCAGGGAAGTTCTCCGAAGCTGTGAATTGAAGTTGTATAGATAAATTCTGGGAAGTTCTTCAGAGAAGTTAATGCAAAAGTTTTTTCCAAAAACCAAGGAAAATTTTGAGAGAACTTCATGGAAGTTCTTCAGAGAACATCTGAGAAATTCTACAGAGTAGTTCAAAGAAGTTGCTCAGAGAAGTTCGGGAATTTTTTCAGAGACGTTCAGCAGAGAAATGCACATACTTCTTCAGAGAAGTTCGGGAAAGTTCAGGACAGTAATTTCATGGAAGCTCTTCTGGAAATTTCAGGGAAGTTTTCACAGAAATTTAGGAAAGATTTTTTTATTCAAGTTCGGGGAACTTCTTCACGGAAGATCTTCTTCAAAAAACTTTGAGGAAGTTCTTCAGAAAACTTCGATAAAGTTTTGCTAATAATTTTAGGGCAGTTTTACAGTAAAATTTGATTAAGTTCTGCAGAGAACTCCTGGGAAGTTCTGCAGAGAATTTTACATAATTTTTTAGAGAAGTTTTTCAGGGAAATTCTTCAGAGGAACTTCAGTGAAATCCTTCAGAGGAACTACATGGAAGTTTTCCAGAGCAATAACAGTGAAATTCTTCAGAGGAACATTTGGGAAGTTCTTAATAGGAATTCATAGAAATTCTCTAAAGAGGTTCAGAGAAAGTTCTTCAGAGAACTTCGGAGAGGTTCTTCAGACAACTTCAGGAAAATTATTTAGGGAACTTTGGTGAAGTTCTACTGAAAACATTGGGGAAGTTCTTCAGAGAACTTTAGATAATTCTTCAAAGATGTACGGGAAAGTTCTTTAGGAAATTTCAGGAAAGTAATTTCAGTGAAGTTCTTCAGAGAAACTTCATTTAGATTCAGGAAAGTTCTTTACAGAAGTTTAGGGAAGTTTTTTTAGAAGTTCAAGGAAGTTCTTCAGAGAACTTCTGGGAAGTTCTACAGAGCAGTTCAGGGTTATTGGACAAATAACTTCGGGAAAGTTCTTCAGAGAACTTCGGTGAAGTTCTGCAAATGTTTGAAGCCATTTTGAAATCCAAGATGGCGGCTGAATTTGGTCAAATTTCCTTCATTATCGATAATTTTATAACAGGAACGGTGTATAATGTCTGGAAATAGATGCAAGACGCCATATTGGATTGCAAAATACTGTTAAAAACCTGAATTATGGATAATTTTGGATCAAGAACAGCGTATTAGAATGTGGTAAACAGTTTGGTAGAATCCTTTGCTCGGGCTCTAAGTCGCTTCTAACTCGCTCGGAGCATGAACATAAGCAGCCGCCCTTGCATCAAAATCCATTGGTCACGCTGATCCTATTACAAACCCCCTGGTGAACCTTGAGCAGACGGATTGGCTAACTAGCACACCTCCACAAATAATCCTTCTCACTCAAGGTCATGACATTCACTATGCGGAAGATTACCATTTCTTCTAGAATACCTTGGAATTTGGGATCACTTGCGGAAAAATCTTAAGCAAAAAACACCAAAACGAAACTCCAACTCCAAGCTTATAACCAAACTCAGTTGTATGCAGTTTTTCGAATGAATCCCGAACACTGCGTGACTTCTCCATACGCAAAACTTGATTAACTTCAGCTCCAATAGGAACCAATTGCACACGCGCACTAGTTATCCTCGGCGACAGCTTGCACGAGTCATAGTTCAGAATACTCTGGTGTACTTTTCTACAGCTTTGTTTACAAATTTCCGAATCATCAGCGAGAAACAAAATTATCGACGATCTTTAAAAGCGTGTTCTTACGAGCACCTTAGATTTGCTCTCCAAATAAAGGGTTGCTACATTATGTTTCGTTCCCATCTTTAATTTTTGCCAAAAAAATCTTTTCTTTTGCCTCTTACCCTGCATCTAGGTTAGCTTGATTAAAGAATGTATGCTCGATCACATGCTACCTTACAAATGCCCTTTCTTTTAACTTGCATCTTTCAATTTCACAGTCTGCCGTACTCGAACGTAACTTTGAAAAAGAATCCTAGGAGGAATGCCTACAGACTCACGAAGAATACCTATAGAAACACAAGAAGGGAGATCTCAAAGAAGGTCTGAGAATTTCTCATAGAATCATGGGAAAATTCCATAAAATTTCCTTAAAACATTATCTCAAACAAACTATGGTGAAATCATGTTGGGGCACACCCACCAACTGACTTTTAGCCTGTCATCTGTTGGTGTAGTGTTAGTAGTGGCTGGATAGTCAAGAACAAAATTTAAACAGTCTTGAGCTCAGGAAGTACCAGTACACCGGTTTGAAGCTCGGTCTCAAACCTCATGAATCGCCCCGCAAAATAAAATTCACAACGAAGAACCTTTCATAAATTCTGTCAAATTAACACAGCGAATCAAATCGAAGATTTTTGTACAGAAAAGCGGAAGAATGTATTGCAAGATGCAAGAAGTCTTGTGCACTTGGGACCAAGGGGTTTTACAACAGTGAGCCAATTTTAAATCGCTATCTCCTATTGATAGTTGATGACAGTGTCAACTGTTTTCTTCTGTTTCATGGGTTTTAAACGGCAAAATTAAAGTACCCAATTGACCCAATAGACAAAGAACTGTTAAAAATCTTAAAAATCTTGGTTTATTCCATATATCCAAATAATATATTTCTACATACATACAGTCACCGCCAAAATGAAGTCCCCACTCTTCTCATGAACACGCTTCATCTCTGAAGTCAAATCGTATTCATATATTTTTCTAAGCATGATAATATTTTTATTTTAAAGATGCATGTGTGTTTTTGCAATGGATAATACACATTTTTGCAAAATTATTTTTTGAACCATACGTGGTGTAAATTTGGTGTGTCATAATGAAGTGCCCAACTGAAAATATATTATGTGTATGTAATTTTTACATCCAAACGCCCCTCGTATTCAATTTTTTGACGTTTCCAAATGTTTGTTTATCTTCTTACGGATTTCAGTTGTCGGTCAGAAAGATCTAAATAACCATGGATAATCCGGTGGCAAGCAAAACTATTCCCTTGCAGATCCGAATATGTGTTATTCGTGACATTGAGAAAGGTGAATCGCATCGCAAGATTGGTGAAAAGTATGGATACAGCAAAGCAGCGGTTACCAAACTTTTCGCAAAGTACAGAACATATGGTTCAGTAGCTGATCGCCCAGGAAGGGGAAGGAGACGTAGAACAGATTTCCGAACAGATGCGAGAATCATTCGAGAAATAAAGAAAAATCCGAAGGTTACCCTCAGGGAGATCGACGAAGTGATTCAACAACCGATCTCGGACAGTACTCTACGCAGAAGGATCACTGAACACGGTATGAAGAGCAGGTTTTATAAGAAGTTGCCTTTTATTAGCAAAGTCAACAAAGCGAAACGACTCAAATTTGCTCGGGAACATGCTGATAAACCTTTACAATATTGGAAGACTGTTTTGTGAACTGATGAGTCCAAATTCGAGTTGTTCAAAAGCAAAAAAACCAGCTCGTGTATGGCGTAAACCTGGAGAGGCGCTTCATGATCGACATATCCAGAGCACAGTTAAGCATGGTGGTGGGAACGTGACATATTGCGTGAGAATTTTGAGGTTTTGTTGGTTAAAACTAAGCTGGAAAACAAATTTGTGTTCCAGCTAGATAATAGCCCAAAACATACCGCGAAGAAGTCAAAGGCATTCTTCCGTTCCTGCCGTATTAAACCTATGGAATTCTACAGAGTCCAGATCTGGACCCAATAGAGAATTTGTGGGCCATCTTGGATTCACGAGTTGATAAGACAGGAGTTATCAACAAACATAACTATTTTCAAGCTCTTGAGAACGCCTTGGAAGATCTTGACCCACAACACCTGATGAATCCGGTGGAGAGTATGCCGAAAGGTTTGCAAAAACTGTTGAAGGCCAGGGGAGGACACATCAACTACTGATCACTCAACAGACTGGATCTACAACTTGATTTTTTTAAAGAACATAAGAAGTGAGCACTTTATTTTGACATGCATAATTTCTACTATAGTTTGATCTTTCTTGAAGAAAAAAAATGAATTTGCAAGACAAGTGTTTTTTTATGTACCAGACAAGAAAAGAACATAATAAATATGCCATCAAAACAACAAAACTTAGAATCTTTCACTTATTTTACAGTTTGCTGCACAAAAAAGAGAACTAGGGTAGAATGTTAATGTCATACGTTATCATGTAAACTTTTCAAAATACAAAATTTCATTGATGAATTTTACACCGAAAGCCTAACATTACACAAAAAAAAATATTACCAGGAAGATCTGCCCATTTGAAAAAAAAAACGAGAACATGTACAAATAATTACAAAGCTAATATTGTCACATTCAGCAAAGAATTGATCCTGTTCAAATAGATTCGTGCAATTATTCACTGTTCAATCATATTCAACAATCGCATGCATTTTTTTCCCTTCCGTTCACAGCAAGTTATCCCGTTCACCTAGCAGCCAAACAGTATTTACCAACCGTTGCAGCACCAACCATTGCCACTCCCACTCACGTGAGTATGCTTTATTCAACGTGATCTGTTTGATTTGTAAAAAAAATCAATTTTCAATTGGAGAGCCTCCAAGTGATTTGAGAATTAAAAATAGTCGCTTAAATAAATTTTCCAAACACCCACCGGGGTATCATTCATTCCATTCCAGATTAAACAACTGATCCCGGTGACGACAGCTTCGACCACCCACCACCACGGCAAAGGCATCAGCTATTCCTCGTTCACCCAGCAGGCAAATCCAGCTATTCAAGCTCACCTGCAGAACCAGTCACCCTACTACCAAACGGCCGGCGCCCACTATCATCAACAGCAACAACAGCAACAGCAGCAACAACAACAAATACACCAATACCAAAACCAGCAGGTCCAGCCACAGTCACCAGCGCGTTTCCAAATCTACTCTACGGTGGCGACTCCGCTGCAAAAGCCATCAATCCTTTACGCTCAACCGGGAGCCATCTATGCTACGGCAGCCTCCCCACTATACCATCAGCAGCAGCATTCCCAACAACAACAGCAACAACAGCAGCAACACCATCAACAACAAGCCCAACCGTCGTCCCCGATCCACTACGGAACCCATCTGTACCATCCACAGCCGCCGTTGCAATCGTATGCCCCTCTAGCCAAACTCACCTACACTCCCGGGGCTGCCTCGCTGCAGAAAGGATTCTATCCCATTCAGTGATTAGGGAGCTTCACCCTTTCGCCCCTCTCGGATCGGAGTGCGATTTGGCCTGCCATCATCATCATTCTGTTTAGCGTTAGTTTTCGAGCATAACAATGACCAACCTGAGTCTCCTCCGCTCTGCTCTTCCGCCGCCGCCGGGGCATCCTCCACGCTGTCACGACGGCCATTGTGGGTGCGTTTGTTGGTGTCCGATATTTATTGGTTTATAGATAAGATTGAAGTTTGCTATGTATTTTATTTTATTTGCCCTATACAGCATTGAAACACAATAGGAGTGGATTGTTGATGTTGATTAATAGACCGACGATCGTTAAATTGAGCGCGATTGTTTTGTGTGATGAAAATGATTGAGAAAGCCCTCCGCGGGCAGGCCTATTTTCTATTGAGCCTGGGCAGTCTATGGTGGTGGTCTCCTTTCATGTCCGTGCATTAAGGATGGAGCTTGGTGTTTCGTTAGCACCAGATCAGGTATAACTACACAGAAAACCAACAGATGATATGCTGGACTAACATGCATCCTCAATGGGTAAGAACTGGTGATCCCAAATGTTATACGAGGCAATACCGGCTCAGTGTGAATGACCTGCATTTAGAGAGTACTCAGAGGTTTTTTTTTACACTGGGATATGTTCCACTTTTACTATGAAACCGTTAAAAAAAAGAATAAGAAGAGTATGTGAATTGATATGCATAAACATTTTAAATTGCTTCGACTTTGTTTGCTTGTGTTACCTTTCCATGCAATGGTCAAAATACAGTTTTTAAAATTTTGAGTATTTACACTAAAAATTGTGATTATTTTGAAACACTGCCATATGATTACTTTTTGTCCAAAGCGTAAAATGTGATTCGAATGAGGTCGATAAGTTTTTCCGTTCTGAAGTTATCGCCGATAACAAACTATGTAAAAAGACCTTAGTGTAGTTTTGACGTGATTCTCGATTTATTGGAAGTCGAATAAACCTCTGTACTTCTAAAAGGAATCACTAAAATATTGGATAAGATAGCAGTGATGCCACCCCAGGCTGAATCATATGCTATCTTATCCAATATTTTAGTGATTCCTTTTAGAAGTACAGAGGTTAAAAAGAAAAATTGAATTAAGAATAGTCATCTCTCCTACAAAGTGTATCTAAATTCTCAATTTTCTATTGAAAAGATCATTGAAGTTGACTTTGACTCGCTACTCGTGAAAGATCACAAATTCATTTAACGCCATTCGCAATATTGGCAACCGATCTAAAGTTAAATGAATTTAAGTTGTTTTGAATCAACACATTTTTATGAGCTGGCTCCAAAACAGGCTCTTTGAAAACTTGTCAAAATCATAGATTTTTTTTTTAAACTGAAACTTCATCTTAAGGTGAAGAAAAAAAAAAGTCGTCTCCCTCATAACATTTGAAGAGTGTGCCGTTTAATGATGATGATGATGATGTGATACTACCATCTATTGCAGCAAGGTAACATTCCATAGCAGTGGAATAATCTGATAAACGATTTGATCAGGATTCTATTGTTGTTTGTGATCTTCAAGCTCCTGTATGAAGGGCCAAAACCGTTTGGGCTGGCCCGTAAGCTGTAACCGTACGTGAAACCCGCGCATATTGGGATTAGCATCTCTTTCCAAAAGCAAGTTCACACACACAGCATTAGAGTCGAGCCCTCGATTGACAGAATAAACCCAATAGATGGGGTCGAAGTGCCCGCCCTCGTTCCGCGAAATGTTAACAATAGGGAGGAGGCAGTCCCTTACTTCCTATCCAAATCGTTTCACTTGGGTGCCCTGATGGTCCCTCCCTTTCCCCGTTATATATTAGGTCGTAGATATTTAGTATATTTTGTAGTGGTCATTTGATTGCTTAACTTGTGTTAGAAAATTTGTCTGAAAGTAAAATTGGTTAGGATTTATACCGTCATTTACTTATTGCTCTGTGTTGTCTCGGTGTTTAGGATGTCATGTGGTATTGCTCTTGTTCATAGGATAGGGAAGAACGGAAATAAAAGCACTAGTGACTAACACGCAATGCGCATGTGAGATTTTCAAGGTGATATTCTCACTACGGCCATTCAGAATGGTTCGACGGATGCATATGAGAGATCATTCCCGTTGAGTTTTTGCTCGTTTACTCAATTCCATCATGTTTGGTTATAGAATACAAGAACCGTTCTACAACGTGCTTCATTTGGGAATAACACGGCAATGATCCCCCATCGCGTCTTCACGTGATCATTACAAGCTGTCCATTTGGTTCAGGCACTTTTGAATGTTGATGGGGCAGCCGATTTACATATCAAACCTCCCGCGATCAACTCGACAGAACGCGCCCATACCCCTTTTTGAACCGAAAGGCAGGGGGGTGTGCCGTTTAAAATCCGCAAAAACTCAAATTGCTCTAACTTTTGATCCGTTGGGTAAAATTATAGAAGTCGAGTCGACCGTCACTTTGATTGACAGATCTATTTTGCTATTACAAATGTCGAGATTGACGCAGTTTTGCCAAGTTGGTCGACTCAGACGACCGTTCGGAAACTAGTGACTGATTTTTCACATTTGTTGTTGTGATACGCGTTTTTCATCGGTTAATGGTATTTGGCTTAGCAATACACTAAACCATTTTTTTTGCCGTTGAATTAACAAAAATTGTCTGTTCTTATTAAAAACAAAACAAATTACCGTCAGTTCTAATGCCTCACCGAAATGATTAAAATTAATATGGACATCACCACAGACTTGTGTGGCATGGAGCCAGCAAAACTTATGCTAAGCTGAACTGGTAAGAAATTTTTCAAGAGCTCGATTCACTTGGACTACCAATGCGTCTTGGGTCGGAATAACAAAAAGTAAATTTTATTTTCTCGTTTGAATACTATAACTTTTGTGATCCTTATGTTGGGTCTCAAGCCTAGTCTGTTTCCACACTGAGACTGCATGGACCTGTACTTTTCAAAAATTCAGAAAAAAATTCCTCATAGCTCAAGACGATACATCCTAGAAGTTCAGAAGAGAACTTCTCTGAAAATTATGAAATATTAGTTGGAAATTCCCAGAAGTGCTAGAGAGTTTTCCCGAAGTACGAAAAAGAATATTTCAGAATTTCAGAACGAGGACTACTCGAAGTTGAAGAAGAAACCTCTCAAAAGAACGGAAACAAATATTCCAGAAGCAAAGAAATTCAGGAGCAAACTACACTGAAGTTCAGGAAAAAACTTGCTACGAGTTCACAAGAGGACTTCTCAGAAGTTCAGGAAGAAACTTTGAACAAATGTAATGGAATTCGCCCAAAAATTCTGGAGAGGACTTTCCCAAAGTTTCTGTAAAAAGTTTCCTCTCTGTCCAAAATGGGACTTCTCAGATGTTTAGAAAGAATATACTCAGCAAAAAACTTACCAGTAAAGGCTCTACCTCTAAGTTCAAGACGGAATTCCTCACAAAATTCAGAAATTCAGGAGAATTCAGTAGAGGACTTTTCAGAAGTTCCACAAGAAACTTCCCAACAGTTTAGTTGAAACTACCCAGAAGTGTTCAGGAATTTCCAGAAGTTCAGGTAGATACTTCTGAAAAAAAAAACAAGAAGAAACTTTCTAGAATAAAAAAGGGCCCTTCCTAGGAATTTTTCAGAAGTTCAGGAACAAACGTCCCAAAAGTTCAAAAATGTACTTCTCAAAAGTTCAATAAAAAACTTCCAAAACATTTCAGAGGGTTTTCCAAAATATACTGGAGAAAACTTTCCCAAAGTTTTGAAGAATTTTTTTTTCGCAGTTCAGGATGAGAGTTACAGAAGTTTAGAATTTACCGACACAAATGCAGGTGTAAAGCGCCGTAAATAAAAAAAAAAGTTTAGAAAGTAATAAGTTCAGGAAAAACAACTAACCAAATATTTCTGGAAGGTAAGGTAGGGTTATTAGATGTGAATTTCCGAGAACAACAGGAATGACTTCTAAGAAGTTCATGAGAAAACTCAGAATTTTAGCATTTTTTTATTGAAGTTCTATCTATAAGCTCTATATAGATAATCACTGACGAACCGAAGAAGCAGTCTGTACAAAAATCATTCATATGATCATAATGATATTCACACAAACTCAATTAGGAATTAAAATTCCCTAGATCTAAGAGATTTGATCGTCGATTCTGAAAAATTTCCCACTTAGGGTATTAGATGCAAAGGAAATAGTTTAAATGTTTTACCAGAAGGTCAAAAAACTTCGAAATAAAATCGTTGCAGTGAGATCCCTAGTCTGGGGCCTATGTCGCCTCATTGGGAACTGTCGGGTAACACTTACAGGAAATGGTGAGCTCCTCACGGTATAGGCTATTAAAAAGGCCTCTAGTACGTTCCATTCTCCACCAATCGAATGCGCCAAAAGAAGCGGCTGACAAAAGCACGACACGGGAGGTCCAAAGTGTTCTGCTTAGAAGAGTAGACCACGAAGCTAATCAAAGTGCAGGTAACCCAACTTAACTTGAACAACAGTGAGGCAGCTCAGCAACTGCTGCGAGAGTCAGCTCACAAATCGGCAATGGATATCGCTATAATATTCGGGTTGCAGATAGGTCCAATACCGTGGCATTATGGACGACGGACAAGTTCTTGGTTTACACAAGTGGTTACACAAGTGAATTGAGTGTTCTTCTGCAGCTATTACCCGTGCATTGATCAACTTGTCGTGCTACTAACACGTGTGTGCAATGCAACCAAGCGTAGGAAGATCAAACCTAGGAGGTCACTGGTATACTCTTTTGTTTGCTGACCTCCACGAAACATGCCTCAACGCAAAGCGAAAGATGCAAAGAGTCCGGTTGGACACCGAAAGAACGGAGCATTGAGTGATACCACAGAGCCCACGCTAAAGAGGGAGATAAAGGCCCTCAAACGAGCCTGCTTCGAGGGTTTGCATTCGATAGCCAATACGGACCCATGGGGCGACAGGACCAGATGGTATCTCGAACCTGGCCATCAAGACGGCTATTTTGCTTGCTCCCGAAATGCAATAATGTCTGGACGAGGGTGTCTTTGCACATGCTTGGAAGCGCCAGAATCTAGTATTTCTGCCTAAGACAGAGAAGCCACCAGGTGACCCATCGGCATGTAGACCGATATACCTATCGGATACGTCGGGGAAGGTGCTTGAGAGGATAATTCTCAACAGGTTGTCGAAGTACATGAAGGGTACAGATGGCCTGTCAAACAACCAGTTTGGCTTCCGGACGGGCATGTCTACGGTAGATGCCATATTTTCCGTCCCCAAGACGGTGGTAATCCAGCGTAAGAGGCTGGGAGTCCGCTACTATGCAGTGGTCACCATTGACGTGAGAAACACGTCCAATAGCGCCAGTTGGAAGGACATTGCCAACTCACTCCTACGCCTCCGGTTTCATGGGTGCCTGTGCAGGATTATGATTACGTTCAGAATCGGGTACTGGTTTAAAAATACCTCTGGAGTTTTGCAAGGTTCTATCCTGGGTCCAGTGTTTGGAACAAAATGAAAGAAACAGTGATACGATAGACGTACTTAGGGGTAAATATTGCCGATTTTGCTGACGACATCATCCTTTAGGTCAATAGTGAATCCATAGCAAAGGTGGAGTTTACGGCCGCACACTCCATTGGCATTGTGGAGATATGGATGAACTCCAACTATGACAACAGGGAAGTGGAGCGGGTAACTGCACTATCAGCTCAAAGCGGTCCCGGAGATATTTGGGGGTCATGATCGACGACTTGTTGGTCTTTATCAGCCACATTGCAATGTGTGATGCATTGATCACGCCTGAAAGAAGGCCTCCTTGGCTATAACGGCATTTTTCCTGGCTAGTGTTGTATTGTTCATACTCGGGATGGTGGGCCGACGTGGATCATCGCATTAGGTAGTAAGAGCTACCACGGTAAGCGGGATAGAACACACAGGCTGAGCCGCACACGCGGTCGGCACGCACCGCACACGCGGTCGGCGTCATAGTGCAGATGCTGCTCATTGGCATCATCCCAAAAGAGGACTTTGATCAACGTGGTACAAGGGGTATTTTGAAGACTGCTAGAGCAACACCTACACGGAAAAAACCGTGCCCACATCCGTGAACTGCAGTCCTGAATTCGAGAACAAGCAAAAATACACCGTGAACTGAATCACGTAATCATGACCTAAATTACGTTTAAAGGGAAAGATCCTGAAAACGAGAACAAGTTCACGGTCTGTTTTCATTTTCGGGATCACTTTTTTCTCTGTGTATGGTCAAATGCCAACGCAAATGGAACCACTACACTAAGGGTCGGTGGATGGGTCGGTTGGTGACATGGTGAAGCTCATTTCCTTTTGAATTTCTGCAATCATCCAATGTTTGCCTCCAGGATTTCTTCAATGACCTTAAGAACGCGAAATCTAGTGGTTTTCAAATATGAGTCAGGAACGCGAATCAGATTTTGTTAACCAGGCAACTTTTGAAGACTTTGTTCGATAAGTGAAACGCAACGTTATCTCCAATTGCAGGGTGCGGCAGAAAAATATGCGAAAATTTGTTCTATTCTATCAAATCCCATTTTCAACTAATTCAAGCAGTAATATCAACATTTTCAAGTGCAGTTATCTTTATAAAGTCTTTTTAAACAAATCTATTCAATGTTTCCTCCATTTTTATTAATAACATCCTCGAGCCGACGCCAGAAGCCAGAGCATGCCTTTTGTACATAGTCCTCCGACATTGACTGCCATGTGTGTGTTATGGTTGACTTCAGGGTTTTCACACTAGGGTGTGATGTTCTGCAGGCTCGTGATTCAATATATGCCCAAATCGAATAATCCAACAGATTAAGATCTGCACTGCTAGGGGGCCACAAATCCTTCGGCCAAAACTTCATGTTATCGTTCAACCATTGTTGGGTTCGATTGGACGTGTGACACGGCGCTCCATCCTGCTGTAGGACAACGTTTTGATACTCGGAGAAGTGGGCCTTCACCCAGGGAAGCACTTGGTCCTTTAAAATACCGATATACACTTCGATATTGATTTTAACTCCAGAATCCAGCCACCAAGCAAAACATCAAGACGCCAGCCGGATGTTTGGTTTGTAATTTGAATTTCACTTTTTCTGCGGTGAAATTAACCGGTCCGTGTGACTGTTGGCTACAGCATCGAGGCTGAAAAGCTTTTCGTTGGAGAACAGGATTATCATTTTTTCCTTCTTCAACAAGGAAAGCAATCCCTTGGAACGAGTCACTTGTAGTTCCTTGATCCGGTCCGTAATCAAGAGGCGTTGCACTCTGGCTCTGGAAGATGCATGCAGGTCTTCTTTGATGATTCTCCGCATGGATTTCTCCGAAATATTGGCTTCCTTTGCGAGTTTTCTTATGGAATGCACCGGGTTGCGAGCAATTTTTGCACGGACCGATTTGATCACGTACGGCGTGCGTGCAAAGCGCTGACGTCCGCTTCCCGGCTTCCGCTGCTTAGGACGATCCAGCAGGGACTTTTTTATGCGGTAAAAAACTGTTATCAAATGGCACCCTACCACCTTGGCAATCTCTTTCGTTTTCTTCTGGGCGAGCAACAAACTGGTGATCACTTCTTTCGCGAACATTTTAACGAATTTGCAATAAAACAAATAGAATGTTTGAATGCAGCACTTGAAAGTGAATATAAAAAAATACACTTTCCACAGCAATTAGTCACTAGCTAAACAAATTAACCCAATACTCAAGTTTGAACATTTTTGCATTATTATCTGCCGCACCCTGTATTACCTTTGGATTGTCATTTTTCAGGCCTATGAAGATTGGAAAATCTATTCCATGGAACCAATCCTCAGATACCATCGTATCGATCCATCTTGAAGCTTAAACAAAAAGATGAGTGAATCCTGGAATGTGTTAGCTGGTTAGTGGAATACTTCTGTAATACTCGTGTAATTCTTCTTCAGTGTCGTGTACTAAAACCCAGTCGCGTCTTAGTACACGACACTGAAGAAGTCTGCACATTTAAGACGAAATACACGTATCTGTTAGGATAAGCAATACAGGTAGTTGGAATTAAATCGAAAATTCTAATTTTTCTTCTCATTTTCTAGTAACTGGTATTCCACTAACCAGCTAACACAAGTACCCAAGTTTCCTACACCCCTTTGTAGATATAAATAATTAAAACACAACAACGTTACCGCATATATAAAACGCAAAGCTTCGCGTTGTGGGGTTACCGGAAAGAGAAAGCGGGGAAACCAGAAATTTGGGACTCAACGTCATTCAGTAAACTGTCTTTGGAGAGTAAGGTTGAGTTTTAACCAGTAGAGAGAAGTTTACGACAGATGGCTTCCAAGCAAGAAGAGCTTCGACAAAAAATATGAACGCGGTCGTGAAAAATCCAGACCAGTTCCACAGATGGGTCACGAAACAGTTGGAAATCGACAAGACGACAGTGTCTCATGTGGCAAAATCGTTCAAAGATGTACAGACGACACAGAGAATGAGAGAATCATATGGTTCATCCAGCAGACAATGAAGCAGGTAGGTTACATGTCTTCAAGGTAAGGAAGGTGCTTAACCATACCGATAAACAGACTACGGTGACCGAATTCCACGCCAGGAAGGTGCAGCTAAAATGCATCGTAATGGAAGGCGAGAAGTACATTAAAGCGGACGCCAAGCAGATCCCATCTGAGATCAGATTTTTCGTCGGTAAAGTTCAGGAGAAGCTCCGGCAGAAAAAGTTTGACAAATTTTCCAAGAAGTACTTGGTGTGGTGGGCGATCTGTGGGTGCGATAAATTCAGTAAGCCTAACAGAACGACCAGCACCATCAATGGGCAAATATAGACAGAAAAATGCCTGCTGCCCTTCCTCCAGTCCTACGAAGATGACACCCTTTTTTAGCAGGGATCTGGCATCGTATCATTACGCGAAATCGGTGATGTATTGGTACGAAGCTAAAGATTTTGTTTTTGAGCCGAAGGAGGCAAGTCCGCCAGACTCGCCAGAACTTCAACCAACAGATAAATTCTGGGCGATTATGAACAGCAAGCTCCGAAGAAAATAGAAAAGCTTCAAAAAACGTTAAGGATTTGATGAAATAATGGACGAAAGTGTGTAAGAAAAAAGGTACTAGTATTGCACAGGATTTTATGAGTAGCGTTAAGTCCAAGGTGTGGGTATTTAGTCTGGAAGAGAAGGTTGAATAAACCAATTACGCAAAAACATAGCTTATATGTGTGTTTTTTTTATTTCCTGAGAGTTTTAAAAACATCCGACTCAATATGAAATTTTTGCTTGGTGTATTTCAAAATCTTTATGGATAATTGAGGCACTTCTTACTAACTGCCAATTTGATCAACTTCACCCCAATAATCATCTTCCCCACAGATGACGGTATTCAACTATAATGCAACTATATGGCTCTGTCGAGAATGGAGACGTAAAGCTGTAAATCGAGTGTTGTGATGTGAAATTGTTAAAATGTTGTTATCTGTATAGATGCTTGATAAAAAACTACCTTTAAGCACATGCCAGTTTTCTCTGAAAAAAAGTAGTTGGAGGTCAGAATTCGATAACGTTATGCTGAAAATATGAAAAAATGAGCTCTCACTGATTGTTATGTTCCTCCATGCTTATAAGATCAATGGTTTTGGAATGCAAAGATAATCCTTAAGCGCCCAGGTAATCAATAAGCATTAGCACATGCAGTAAATCAACCCTTAATCTGCATTTCAGATTCTACAAGCATTATATTAGCATTATATCAGCATCTTTAAAGCTATCGGTTGTAAAGTTGCATTTCAAGTGCAATTTAAATGCTTGTAGCCTGTAATAAGCATTTCAAATGAAAAAAAGCATTAATGAAGCATTATCATAGCATTTATGTTGCATTTACGGCGACTTAAATGCTTGATAGGCTGCCGTAAAGACGCGTTGGAAGTGCTTATTGGTTACCTGGGTGTGCTTAAATTGACAATTAACTGAGAATGCGTTAGGATATCAATGAGTTGCATCACGCCGCGCGGTGCAACTACTGTCCAACTACTTTCTTTGTTCAGTAGTTTTAGAGTAAAGCTTTGTCCATTTAGAATCCGGAATAATAATATCATCAGTATCTCGGTAACGGATTGACGTACACATAAAATTATTGTATCAAAACAAAGAGGTAATTCGCAGTACTTTAAGAAACAAATACCACTACAAATCATTTCTCTTCGTTTCTAATGTAAATTCGCACTTTCTCATTTATTCCTCCCATCAAACGCAACACACCTCCGGAGTCAATTTCCTTGGCACATTTGTTCCAAATTTTGGTCATCAGATTCGCGTCCCAAGCCGTTTTTCCACTTTTATTAAGCTTCCGCTTCATTATTGTCCAAAATCTCTCGATGGGCCGGAACTGCGGGCAGTTGGGTGGACTTATGTTCCCGGATGTAGTGGCAACTCGCCAAATCTGACCAAAACTCTCAACACCTTCTGGTTCAGCTTGCGGTCATTTGTTCCACTACGACGCTTACTGAACAGGCACTCGAGCCACGCTCTTTTGCTCTCTGAAACGTTTGAGCACATCATATACGGTTGATTTGGCGATTTTCAACGTTTTTGCGATTTTTATTGCGAACAACATTGGATTATCAACGTAGGTGTGTAGATTTTTCCTCACCTCTCGGCTTCCATCTGTAATAACTTTTGACTCACCTAGAAACACCGTGAAATTTGTACCACAGAAAGTTGGCGCCTAGGTAAGCAATCCGCTGTAAGAGAATTTTTGCAGCGGTCACTTTCCGTGCTGCTGCAACACAATAAGTGATTCCGGTTTCTAACTGGACAGAACTTTAGTGTATAAGTGTTGGCCATAGACTACTGAGTGGAATACCGTTCTACCGTATGTGTCAGTGTTAATTTAACCTTGTTTTAAAAACTTGAAGCGAAATACAAGATCCCTAATTATTTTTTTTATATAATCATTTATTTGTACAGGCTCAATCGAATTAACTTTACAGAGCCAAATTTTCATATTTTTATACATCATTTATCTTAAAACTAAAGTTAGGAGGATAGAGCCGATTACTCGCGGCCGTCTCGAGGTTAATAGGAATTACAAATTACGGATGGGAAAGAGGGTGGGAATTTAAACTATGGTTCACATAACACATTAAATTTAAATTCTAAATTATCTAAACACTTACAACTATACAATTTATGGTTTTCTTTTGACTTGAACATTTCTTGAAAAAGAAAAAAAAACACACACACATACACATATAAAAAAAAAACTTATACTAAACATACAGGTTAAACTAACTACAATCTAATGCTAATGTTAGTCAAAAACACATAAATGAGTTTCATGTACTCCAAATCACGTACAGCCAAAATATCTCGATTGGCACATTGGGTTGTCTACCTCGAGCCCGAAGGGAATCATAAAGCTCAGATCTGACTCCAGAATGTTCAGCACAAGACCAAATGACGTGATCTGCGTCCTGATAGCCTTGTCCACACTCACAGAGATTGCTGTCCCTCAGCCCAACCCGGTATAAATGAGCGTTCAAAGAATAATGATTGGACATGAGGCGAGACATGACACGAATGAAGTCTCGACCCACATCCATCCCGGTAAACCAAGATTTCTTCGACACCTTTGGGATGATAGAATGTTGCCATCGCCCCAAATATCCTTTACTCCATTTATACTGCCAGCTGACGAGTGACTGTTGACGAAAAATAGGAAAAAATTCGTTGAAGGCGATTTGTCGATCACAAATATCGCCTTCCATAGCGCCCACCTTTGCAAGCGAGGTCCGCTTTCTCATTGCCGGAATCGAACAATGAGATGGGACCCATACAAAGGTGATGATAAAATAACGCGAAGATAAAACAATTAGAAGCTCCTGTATTTTCATGAAAAAATACGAGGAGTGCTGTATCAGCCTCAAGGAGCGAATAGCCTCTATAGAACTGAGACTATCCGTGAAAATGAAGTACTGATCCGGTGTTAATGAGGCAACAATTTCTAGCGTAAAATGTATTGCCGCTAATTCAGCGACATACACGGAACAAGGAGCTTGAAGTTTACGGTTGGCGCTATAAATTTCATTAAATATACCAAAGCCTGCTGACTCCTCTATCAATGATCCGTCAGTGAAGAACGATTTAGTGGAATCAACTTGGCCAAACTTTGCAGCAAATATCACCGGAGCAATCATAGGACGATGATGCTCTGGGATTCCATGAAGCTCCTGCTTCATGGATAAATCAAAATGAACCGAATTGTCGAAATCGGAGAAGCAAACACGATTGGAAATGTTCGGCGAAGGGCTGACATCCTGTGTTATGTACAAATGGTACAAGGTCATGAAGCGGGTTTGAGGTTCAACTCAAGGAGCTTCTCAAAATTTTCGATCACCTGAGGTTCATAACTTCACACCTGGTGAGGAGCCGGAGAGATAATTCTGAAAACCGATCCGAAAGTGGCAACATGCCAGCCAGCACTTCAAGACTCATGGTGTGAGTCGAGTGCATGCAACCTAACGCGATACGAAGAACACCGATACTGAATACGTTCCAGTTTAATGAAGTGCGACCGAGCCGCTGACTGAAAACAAAAACTACCGTATTCCATAACCGACAAAATCGTTGTCGGTACAACGTTAGAAGATCTTGTGGATGCGCTCCCCACAGGTCCCGGTAATTGTGCAGAGAAAGTTGATCCTTGGCTGGCACTTTCGCTTCACATACTCAATATGGGATCTCCAGGTGCACTTTGAATCGAACCAGACCCCAAGATATTTAAATGACATAGAATGAGTTATCGGCTTACCCCAAATTTGAAGCTTCGGTTGTGCTGGGTTATGCTTCCTAGAAAAAACTACCAACTCAGTTTTCTCCGTAGAGAATTCGATACCTAGCTCTAGAGCCCAAGTAGACAAATTGTCTAAGGTATCCTGTAAGGGTCCTTGCAGATCGACCCCATTGGGTCCCGTGACGAGACACTACGCCGTCATCTGCAAGTTGTCTCAACGTACAGTTGTCACCTAGAACAACCGTCAATGTCTTTGACATAAAAATTATACAAAGGGGGCTTAAACGCATGATCCCTGGAGACCCATGTAGCTAAATCGTGAAGCTGTAGAGGTTCCATGAGAGAAGCTCATATGTTTCTCTGACAGCAAATTGTACAAAAAATTGTTCATTAATGGTGAAAAGCCACAAGCGTGGAGTTTATCTGAAAGAACTTCAACAGATACTGAATCAAAAGCCCCCTTTATGTCCAAGAATACAGAAGCCATTTGCTCTTTTTAGCAAAAGCTAACTGAATATCTGTGGAAAGCAACGCGAGACAGTCGTTCGTTCCCTTACCCCTACGGAAACCATATTGAGTATCTGAAAGCAGGTTGTTCGTCTCAACCCATTTGTCCAGACGGAAAAGGATCATTTTCTCCAACAACTTTCGAATACAGGATAACATCGCGATGGGTCGATAGGAGTTGTGGTCGGACGCGGGCTTACCAGGTTTTTGAATGGCAATAACTCTCACCGTCTCCAATCATCCGGTACAATGTTGAGTTCAGAAACTGATTAAACAAGTTCAACATGCGCCTCTTCGCGACGTCTGGGAGGTTCTTAAGCAAGTTGAACTTGATCCTATCAGCCCCTGGAGCCGTATTGCCACACGAAAGAAGTGCGAGAGAGAACTCTACCATTGAAAAGGGTTGGCTAATCTCATCTATCGAATTCGTGTTTTCGCGAGGAATCATCCGTGCCGGCACAGAATCTGGACAAACTTTTCGCGCGAACTTTGAGGATCCATTGGTCCAGTACTCCTCGCTCTCGTTGTTCGTAGTTCGGTTACGCAACCTTCGCGCCGTGTTCAAAGAGTACTCATCGACGTTTCGCGCGATAGCCCGTTCACGAATGTTCGCCAGTAACCGCGTTTCTTGGCCTTGATGAGGCTCTTAAGTTCGCGCTCGAGAGCCGTGTATACTTCGAAGTGCTCAGGTGTTCCACGTCTACGGAAAACTTTAAACGCGTCGGACTTTTTACGGTAAACCTCGGTGCATTGCTGATCCCACCATGGAGAAGGAGGTTTCCTGCGAGATGACGTCCCTGGAACTGGTCGAGTTTGAGCTTGAAGCGCGCTGTCTAAGATCAGGTTGGAGAGGAAGTTATACTCTTCCAGCGGTGAAAGCCTTTCTACCGTCGTTACGGCTTCATCTACTGCTGTCCTAAACTTTGTCCAATCGATGTGACGGGTAAGATCATACGTGACGTTAACAGATTTCGACGGATTGAACCCGGTGGCAACCAGAAATTTTTATGGAGCAAGTGATCACTACCGTGGGGATCTTGAATCACATTCCATGTGCAATCCAACGATAATGAATTCGAACAAAGTGTGAGGTCTAATCTACTGCCAACTGAGGATGTACCAGCCAAACGTGTTACTTCTCCATTGTTAAGAACTGTCATATTGAAGTTGTCACAGAGGTCATATATCAAGGAAGACCGGTTGTCATCGTACAGTTCTCCCCAGCCTGTACCGTGAGAGTTAAAATCTCCCATGACCAACCGCGGAGCAGGAAGAACCGAACAAACATCTGAGAGTTGTTTTCGGTTAATAGAGGCTCTTGGAGGAATATAAACGGAAGCAATGCAAAGGCTTTTATTTTTAATAACAGCCTGACATGCGATTAACTTCAATACCTGGAATAGGAGGAAAATTCACTCTATAGAAGGAGTAGCACTTTTTGATCCCCAAAAGTACTCCTCCTCCACGTGAATCCTCACGATCAAGACAAATTATATTGAAATCATGAATCGGAAGATCGATTTCGGAAGAGAGCCATGTTTCACAAAGAGCGAATGCATCACAACCGGTAGTGTGAGCTAAAAATTTAAAGATTCCAATTCAGGAATCAAACTTCGACAATTCCACTGTAGAACAGTGATCAAATTCCCGACCTCATTTGGAAAATTATCCATCGAAGGAAATGATAGCTGCAAGGATGGGCCACTTTAATGTTAATTTCTGCAAAAAAGTTTTCACAGTGGGAAGCATTGCCATAACAATGCTTTTGAGAGAGTCAGAAATTTCGAGTACTTAAAGATACCTTCGGCAATGTCATCAAATGAGAACAGCCCACTAGAGGAGGGGCTTCTGTTCTTAAAATTGGGGCTTCAGGGGTTTTGGATGTCCCCGGGAGAGATGGAAAGTCCTGGGTGTAGTTAGTACTACGAAAACCAGGTGGACTAGGATTTTCCTTTTTTCCACCTTTTCTTGAATTGGGCAAGCTGGTTTTGGGCTCCGGTTCAGCAACTTTCCGTGGGCGGACGCGTCTTCGCTTCCGTGAAGCACCTTCCGGAAAGCTGAATGATGTTCCCTCTTCAGCCAAATCAAAGTCAGACTCGTCATCTGACAGAGGAGCAAAGGGATTTGTATTGACATTGGGTGATGGTGAGGCTTTTTCAGCATTTCGGCGAAAGATTGCCTGGAACGCTGTTTTAGCGAGCGTTCCAATTTTTCCCCGCGTTGTTTGTACGCCGGGCATGATGAAGAGCATGTGGAGGAGTTTCCTTGCAGAAAGCGCATTTTGGTGTGCTGTCTGCACAGGCGCCATCCTCGTGCTTCTCCCCACAATTAGAGCAGCGTGCCTTATTGCTGCAATGGGAGGTCGTGTGTCCCATCTGCTTGCACTTTTCGCAGATCATGACCCGAGGTACAAACAACCGCACAGGTAGTCGAAGTTTTCCCAACTCGACGTATTGAGGAGGGCTGAACCAGAAAAAGTCACACGAAACGAGTCTGAGGGGTAAATTTCTTTTCACCCTTAGTGATCGATACTGTGCCTAGTTTTCGCACATCGAGTATCTTGACTGAATGAAGCAGAGGGTTCTTAAATCGACCAACCCCTGCTTCAACAGGATCTCAGGGAGTCAAACTCGCTTCGGAGACCACACCTTCTATCTCAATACCTCGAGCTGGGATGTACACTAAATATTCCAGTGTAAAAAATTGAGAGACAGCAATTTCGTTAGCTTGTTTAAGGTTGGACACAACGACTTTTAGTTTATTGTGTCTCACCTTAATTATCTCGGTCACGGCCGAGAATCGCTTCGTCAGATCGTTTGAAATCTGGTAAATGTTGAGAGGTTTCGTTTTGGGCCGAAAATAGACAACCCAAGGACCAGCTGAACTATCTGGATAAGCGCGCGATCGGGTAACTTTAAAGGCTACCCCATCATTTTGCGCCATAGATGATTCATCTTCCGATAAATCATCCATGGCTCGCTTGTGGGAGCTTATGGCTCAACCACTAACGTAATTATCTACAATCAATCACAGATACACAAATTAAACCTAAGCACACACACTCACACACTCTCAGTCACTCTTCACACTCACACACAATACGATTATAATGAATTCAAAGAGCGAGAAATAAAAATTATCTTATATACTACTAAAAAAACTTATCTTATATGTATCACTGATCTACTGCAGACGGGCGACGAATGTGCTGCTGCTGCCGAGCGACGATGAGTGGCCGCGTGTACCGGCTAGGCGTGTAGCTCAACGATGATGATAATGATACTGGTGATACTGGTCGGTGGTGGTTAGCAGACGATCGACTGCACGCTACACACGATGGCCTGCTGGTGTGCGTGCCGTATAGATGGGGAACAATATGGCCTTTCGATCGTGGCAATATTGCGAATTGCAATAAATGGCGTTGTTGCACTGTTTAACACTCAACGTTTTCTACTTCCAAAAACCAAGACTTGTATTCACTCGCGATTCAGAAAAAAATAGAGCTGAGGGCTTGAAACAACTTGTGAAAAGTTTCCAAAGCAACGGAGAGCTGACCGAACGAACTGTTCTGTTCGCTTGTTCACTGGGCAATGGGATCCTAATTATGAAAAATATATAATATGATTTACAGGTACAATATCTTCAGTCCTACAGTTACAGTTACAGTTCTACTTTACATCGCTGTTGTCATATTGACTATTTAAGCCAGGCTACACCAACCAGCGTCTCCATGTTTCAGCTGGCAGTCCTTTGTGATCATATGACTCGTGATCTAGTAACTTGTGACGCGTGATCTAGTAACTTGTGAGGACCGGAAGTCTGTGGCTACCTCCTTCCTGGTTGTCTGCTCACCAT
>JASCZW010007910.1:2500-29556 GCA_034211315.2 Aedes japonicus
CCATGTTGCCGTTCGGCTGTTTGTAACAAATTGTGTGAATTTCATTATAAAAACCCGCATTAATCCACCGATGGTGAGACTGAACCCTTCTTACACTTCATCAGAATTACGAACTCAAATGTGGCCAATATTGTACTGGATACACATTTTCATCAGAAATTTCAGGAAGATCTAAGAATATTCGATATGTCATACATTCAGTTTTTAGAATGAACTATTTGTCAATCCTGGACGTATTGTTCATCGATGTGATTAAAATATTACCATTATTAATCTTTAATGATCTGCTTATGTTATTTATATAAAAGGGGAAATTACATAAATATTAGAAATTTCATACAATTAGTCCATAGAATGCATTATAAGACAATCCTAAGCGTCAATTTTGATTATCGATATGGATTCAAGATGCTTAATAAGTACATATTCGTTGAAAATAGTAAATGGAGACTTTGTGTAATTTTCGAATATACTCGTTGCAGTTCAAAACCAGACCACTCGAGCCAATCGATGCTGCTCTAATTCTATACAGTCGCATAGTGTGGCTAGTCCGCTGTATGTGCTATACAACTCACCAGATGCGACACAATAGAATGCAAGCGGCATCGATTGGTGTGATTGGTCTTGTTCGGTTTTGCACTGCAACGAGTATATTTTCATCTCACAATTATGTGCTCTCAGGTATTGTTTTGGTCACATCTCCATGAAGGATTATCCAATCATAATGAAATTTTGACCAGTTATTTGGAAATATCATAGCTTTGATTTGGCACCAACAAAACTAAAATCGGTACACAAATAGCTCAGTATGTAATCGGAGACTAAACTGTTTGATTACTATTATAATAGGCCTTCAAATACTGTTTCGTTCATATCTTCGTAACGAAATGTCCGAATGAATAAAAAATCAATAGCGTTCTATGGGAATGTTGTAGCTTCCATTTGTCGTCGACAGAACTGAAATCGGTTCACAGATGGCTGAGAAACCGATGTGACATTATTTGTAACGCACACACACACATACACACACACACACACACACACACACACACACACACACACATACATACACACAGACATGTGCTCAGTTCGTCGAGCTGAGTCGAATGGTATATGACACTCGGCCCTGTGGGCCTCGGATAAAAAGTCGAGTTTTCAAGCGATCTTAATACCCTTCTATTGATGTAAGAAGGGTAAAAAGGGAAGTTAACATAATGAAATTTTGAACACTTATTTGGAAATTTTATAACTTTAATTTGGCGTTAACAAAGCTTCAATCCTGAGCTTCAATTTTGATTATCGATATGGATTCAAGATGCTTAATAAGTACATATTCGTTGAAAATAGTTAATGGAGACTTTGTGTAATTTTCGAATATACTCGTTGCAGTTGAAAACCAGCCACTCGAGCCAATCGATGCTGCTCTAATTCTATACAGTAGCATAGTGTGGCTAGTCCGCTGTATGTGCTATACAACGCTCCAGATACGACACAATAGAATGCAAGCGGCATCGATTGGTGTGATTGGTCTTGTTCGGTTTTGCACTGCAACGAGTATATTTTCATCTCACAATTATGTGCTCTCAGGTATTGTTTTGGTCACATCTCCATGAAGAATTATCCAATCATAATGAAATTTTGACCAGTTATTTGGAAATATCATAGCTTTGATTTGGCACCAACAAAACTAAAATCGGTACACAAATAGCTCAGTATGTAATCGGAGACTAAACTGTTTGATTACTATTATAATAGGCCTTTAAGTACTGTTTCATTCATATCTTCGTAACGAAATGTCCGAATGAAAAAAAATCAATAGCGTTCTATGGGAATCTTGTAGCTTCCATTTGCCGTCAACAGAACTGAAATCGGTTCACACATGGCTGAGAAACCGATGTGACATTATTTGTAACGCACACACACACATACACACACACACACACACACACACACACACACACACACACACACACACACACACACACACACACATACATACACACAGACATGTGCTCAGTTCGTCGAGCTGAGTCGAATGGTATATGACATTCGGCCCTGTGGGCCTCGGATAAAAAGTCGAGTTTTCAAGCGATCTTAATACCCTTCTATTGATGTAAGAAGGGTAAAAAGCTACCTCACCTGAAAAATATCCATTTTTTTTCTAATGAAGGCAGTCAATACAGAAATAAGATGACTGCTTCCAATTTGTGCCACATGTACAAGGACTTCGGTCTTAATGCAGAGTGGAACTTTTTTGCCACTTGCCATGAAAAAGGGCCTTGTGACCCTTTAAGAGGCGTTCTAAAGCGAAACGCTTCAAAAGCAAGTTTACAAGGCCATCATATTACAACTGCATACGAACTTTACTCTTGGGCTGTTTCTAAAGTAGATTCCAAAATATATTACTTGTTTTTTCGGAAAAAGATTACAATGCAATGAAAAAGAAAATAAAGAACCGTTGTACTCCTGTAACACAAATCTCTGTGACACAATCGTTTCATTACTTTAAGCCACAAAATGAAAATTACATTATCGTGAAACGGTTTTCGTTTTCAGATGAAGAAAAGTGCGTTAAATTGTAAGAATTTTGCTTTGTAATTTTTTGTTGATGAATTATGAAAAATAAAAATAATTAAATAATCAAATTAAATGCTGAGTTTTAATTGAAGGTAATCAGAGAAAACCCTTGCTTGTAGTCTAAAGCTTTGAGATTTGAGCTCCAATTCCTCAATATAGCGGAGCCTGGTCCAATCCTGACCCTGTGCCCAATTCCGACCTCCCAAGATTCTCTGAGACAGCGCTGGTTGCCAAATTTTTAATAATACCAATGGAAAGCTTTCATTACACAAAGAATTTCAACGTAGACTGCATTGGTCGGAGAAATTGTGTTTGTTGGACTTCAAAATTGACTAAATTTGAGAAAAACTAGTTTCGGTTCGGTTCACTCAAAATGACCCTAATGTGGAATAATTCAAAATATGAGTTAACTCTACTCAGTCGTGGTTTACGGTACAACTCAAATTCGGCATGAGTGCCACTGCAATCCTTATGAGCACTCATGCTGAATTTGGACGCTAACGGACCATTGTGGCTCCAGTTATAGCGTAAACCATGGCTGAGTAAACCCTAGCAATGTTGGTCTCTGCTTTTAAACAATTTGAGGCTGATTTATAGTTCTTACATTTAATGAGGTCAGAATTGGACGATTTATAGTTCTTACATTTAATGAGGTCAGAATTGGACCAGCCTCCCCATGAATTTATTAGGAATAAGTTTGATAACTTCAATGAAATGATTCCCGCAGTTATTTTGAAGTGATGGAAAATGACGCTCATTCCATGTGTGTATAGGCAAAAAACTTGAAATTTTCAAAAAATTTAACTCAAAAACGGCTCGATGAACATTTAAGATTTTTTGATATGTTATGTAAAAATGTTTGAATTTTAATTAAAAAATATAAAAATAAATAGCCGTTGTGGTCCAACATTTTGAAAATCATAAAAAACAAATATATTGACCATTTTAGCAAATTTGAGTATATTAATTATTCAAACAAATATTTTAAATAAAAACAAGATGTAATAATCTTTCTACTTATAAAAAAATATTCAAAATCGATTCAGCGGTTCAAAAGTTATGATTTTTCAAAAATAAAAAAAATCGAAAAATGTCGATTTTTCTGGTAACCCTATATCGAACATGGTCACCCAAATAAAAAAATAAAATACGGGTCTTATTATTTTCGATGAAGAACATACTAAGCGATTTGAGCAAAATCGGACAACTTTTTTTTCAACTCTATTCTTTTCCCGTGGAATCGTTGTATATATATATATATATATATATATATATATATATATATATATATTTATATATATACATATATATATATATATATATATATATAATATATATATATATATATATATATATTATATATATATATATATATATATATATATATATATATATATATATATATATATATATATATATATATAGCAATTCCATGAAAAAAGTTATACGATCTCTCAGAATTTTATAATATTCGGTAGGATTGTTCAACATCGAAAAATATTAGACCCGTATTTTTTATTTCGTTATTAGACAGGACCTTTCTGCGTTAGACTGGTCCAAAAATCGTGATTTTTCAAAATCTTCAATTTTCAAAAATTTATAACTCCTAAACCGTTTAACCGATTTTTAGTCATTTTTGGCCATTGTATTGGTATTTTTGAATTTCCAAGCAAAAATACGAAACTTTTGAATATATCAATTTTTGTATGAAAAAATACAAAACAAATAGTTTTTCTTGAATTTGACTGCGAGGGCCTCAACGACTCCTTGTTTTAGTATTTTTAAATGAAAGAGCATTCAATTTTACATAACATACCAAAAATTTGAGATGTTCTGCGTGTCGTTTTGGAGATACAATTTTTTAAATAATAAATCATTACTCTTTATTTTATACATCACCCGCCTGTAGAAACGATGAAGATGCATGGTAGATTACCATGCGTCTCCATCCAATCAAACCTATGACTAATGAAATCTATGAGTAGGTCACAGAATGTCAAGTAAATATTATATAATAAATAATATTTACTTGACATAATTATATAATATTATAGCAACTAAGACTAATGAGACTTTAGGTAGATATTGACAATTTGATTACCTAACATTCTTTTCGTTACACAGAGGGGCATTGGTATTATTATTTAAAAGAAGAACCGTTGATACGTATTGACTACCTACTGTAGATGTAGAATGTTTATCGACCTGTGAGATTGAATTGAATTGTTTCTCGGCTGTAGCGATCAGGTCTACTCGCTGACTGGAGGGAGTAGAGTGGAATTTCTAAAGCGGAGAAGCAGCAGAGTGAACAACATCTCTTTCATTTCATACTCGTCGCTCGCTTGCGTTATCTGTTATTCTGTTGCTTTCTCGCTTTAGAAATTCCGCTCTACTCGCTCCCGTCTGCAAATAGATCTGATCGCTACAGCCGAGAAACAATTCAATACCTATTGTAGTCTAGGCTGCAGTTCACTTCACTTGATCGTAGGTACAATATAAACATCATATAAAACACGGAAATTTATGTAAGAAGTTACCAGTTGAAAACAAAGTATCATATCAGAACAGTTATATCAAAGAATATCGTAAAATGAAACGTAAGTGTTCAATTTGTAGTGTTTGGGTGTTGAGTTCGTGTTCCAGAAAAATCAACGCATAATTGTACGACCATGCTGTGGAAAAAAGGTTAAAATTGATGAGAGTAGCTCTTTCATTTGTCAAAGTTGCTACAAGAAATTGTATAAGCACATTGATACCATGACCGAAGAACCCATTACAGGACCATCCAGTATAGGCACTACAGGTATGTTATATAAAAGTTCATATAATTCTGTTTTAATTTGAATTCTTCTCTTGCAATTGTTACTGGAATATTTTTATTTTTACATTCTTTTAGAATCGTGCAGAAGCAACCAGTCACGAAACGATTGCCCTTGCAGGACCGTCCGGCATTGTTCCTTTCCCTACCAAAGTAAATAATAAAATAGAAATTATTTGCATGATTTCCAATCAATCAATTTTTAATCAATAATTTGTTATATTTATTTACAGGCTCATTGGAAACAACCAGCTATGAATCGATCGGTACCACCAATAACACGTTTTTGTCTGACGATAATGAAATGCTAACACAGCTTAAGGATAAATTTAAGGAAACAAAAGATAGCAATGAGCGGTATAGATTTTAACCACACTGCCCAAAAGTTGGTCTACATATAGGATTATGCAAGAGTTTGATGTTTCCCAATATATGGCCAACCAAGTGAAAGTATTACAACAACAGGAGGGAATAATGTCAGTGCCTAAAAAGAGGATTAGTAGAGCTTCGTTAGGAGAGGAAACGCTAATGCGTGTTCGTAATTTTTATAATAGCGACGATATAAGTCGTGTGCCCGGAAAAAGGGATTATTTGATATCCAACAATGAAGAAGGTAGGATCTACATACAAAGAAGGTTAGTTTTATGCAATTTGCAAGAGGCGTACTCCATATTTAAAAATACTCATCCTGATATTAAGATTGGATTTTCGATGTTCGCCAGTAACCGTCCAAAACACTGCATTTTGGCAGGAACAAGTGGCACGCATACGGTGTGCGTTTGCATTTACCACCAAAACGTTAAATTGATTTTTAAAAACACTCCAAAGTAAACAATTACTTCCAGATGGTGTTCAGTCCTACCATGATATGTTTTCAAAAATAATTTGTCAAAATCCAAATGAGCATTGCTGGCAGCAATGTTGCGAAAATTGTCCGGGAATGCAAATTTTGGCGGTAGAACTTATGATCATTCTTAATAACGGTCACGTTGAATCATTACAATTTAAACAATGGCGTCAAGCAGAAAGATGCAGTTTGGACTTAGTTGAAATGGACACACAAGAATTTATTGATACTTTTTTAGAAAAATTACTCAATTTATTGCCACATAACTTTACAGCTGAGCGACAGGCAAACTATTTAAAACACGTGAAAACAATTTAAAAGCTACTGAGTGTATCATAATCTGTGATTTTTCGGAGAATTATTCATTCGTTGTGCAGGATGCAGTTCAAGGCTTTCATTGGGCAAACGCTCAATGTACTATTCACCCTTGTGCTATTTATTTTAAAGATGAAGAATCAAATGATTTGAAGTTTACCAGTTTTATTGCAATTGCTGATTTCACTAAACATAATCATGTCGCTGTGCGTCTTTTTTGACTCAATGCATAGCGTTCATAAAAAGTAAGTTATCAGGTTTAGAGAAAATTTATTTCTTCTCAGATGGATCTGGAAGCCAATACAAAAATAAAATGACCGCTTTTAATTTGTGCAACATGCAAAAGATTTTTGGCATAGATGCCGAGTGGAATTTTTCGCTACTTGTCATGGAAAGGGCCCTTGTGATGCTTTGGGAGGCGTATTGAAACGAAATGCTGCGAAAGCCAGTTTGCAAGATCATCACATAACAACGGCCGAAGAACTTTATTCATGGGCTATTTCTAAGCCAGACTCGAAAATACACTATCAATTTTTTCGGAATCCGACTATAATAAAATGGAAAGAAAATTAAAAATCGTTACACACGTGTGAAGCAAATTTCAGGGACTCAGTCATTCCATAGTTTTAAGCCTCAAAACGAAGAGTATATTATTGTGAAACAAAATTCATTTTCAACGGAAGAAAAATGTATAAAATTGTTATGAAAAAACTTAATAAATAAAAATAAATGTATAAAAGTGTTTTTCTTATTTTTTAACATGTTCATCATGTCGCGTGGCTTTAAAGTGTTTTTTTCTTGGAACTTACACTAAGCAAAAATATTTGAAATTTTAAAGCCTTATTTATTTGAAAAGGTAATCGTCAAAAAATAGCAATTGGTCTGTGTGGTTAACGGAAAGCCTTAAAGACTGATTCGAATGTTATACTAAGTTTGTAAGTAACTCATAGATTTCATTAGTCATAGGTTTGATTGGATGGAGACGCATGGTAATCTACCATGCATCTTCATCGTTTCTACAGGCGGGTGATGTATAAAATGAAGTGTAATGATTTATTATTTAAAAAATTGTATCTCCAAAACGACACGCAGAACATCTCCAATTTTTTGATATGTTATGTAAAATTGAATGCTCTTTCATTTAAAAATACTAAAACAAGGAGTCGTTGAGGCCCCTCGCAGTCAAATTCAAGAAAAACTATTTGTTTTGTATTTTTTTCATACAAAAATTGATATATTCAAAGGTTTCGTATTTTTGCTTGGAAATTCAAAAAAATACCAATACAATGGCCAAAAATGACTAAAATCGGTTAAACGGTTTAGGAGTTATAAATTTTTGAAAATTGAAGATTTTGAAAAATCACGATTTTTTGGACCAGTCTAACGCAGAAGGTCCAGTCTAATAACGAAATAAAAAAATACGGGTCTAATATTTTTCGATGTTGAACAATCCTACCGAATATTATAAAATTCTGAGAGATCGTATAACTTTTTTCATGGAATTGCTGTATTATAAATATATATATATATATATATATATATATATATATATATATATATATATATATATATATATATATATATATATATATATATATTTATATATATATATATACATACATACATATATATACAGATATACCTCGATAGTACGTACATCAACTTTCTCATTTCGCAACTGCATAAAAACTACTGGATGTATCTGAAATCTAATACAACTAGAATAAAGAGGAACTTTCTGACAATGTGATACAAATTGCATCAAAGGGAACGACCTTCAGCTATTGTGCCACAATAATTGGTTTGAATGGTGGGTGTTGACCAAATTTGGATTTTTCAGATAAAATCCTGAATGGGTTGTAGAGTATTTTTTATATCTAGTAGCCTAACGTCCGGCTCCATCACAATATTTTCTTTTGTGATGTGTTCAACTCAATGATTAAATTAAACTGAAAGTGAGTTTGAAAGAAGGGGAACTTGGAGTTCTGCACACGTACCCACTGGTTGACGCTAAATATTGGCCAACGTGCTTTTGCACATTTGTTTGAGGATTTGTGAAGCGACACAAATTTCCATATCCAATGTTCGGATGCCGTGTTGCATCGGTACCCGGACTTTTTGTTCTTTATGAATCTGGACACTTCAAATCACAAACTAGCATGCAGTTGTGAGCTTGTAAATTTGTCAGAATAGCTTATTAGCGATAAATCTGAGAGGGTTGATTCATCGGCTAAGTTCGTCAGATATAACTCGAATGAGCTGCAGCTTAATAAATAACTGAGTATTGTGTTCGTTTATTCAATAAAATGTTCACTATTCTCATTCATATCTTTGTTCCTAATATTGTTTCTTATCAGGCAACAAATAATTTATTTCTACCAAATTTTGAAGACAATATCTAATATCTCTCTATTTTTCAGAACCTTTTAAGTAGTGGTGCTTCGGTTGGGCATGTAGATGACCTTAGGCATGACGAACGCCTATGAAGTTGGGTACAGGCGACTCGTGAGGTAGTAAGTGCTCTCAAGGATGTGGAGTAAGACAGGTAAGTGTTACCCATTGTATCTGTATGTCCTTTTTTTAATAGGTTTGCGCAAACAATCAGTTAAATCGGTTGAATCGGTTGTGTTGATGGGTTGTTCCGTAATATTTTGTTATCGGACGTCTATGTCTATTGTTTTGGTTGCCTATTTCGTCGCCATTGCGAGTGATCGAGTGAGCATGAGAAGTAGTGGTTCGCCGGGTAAGATGGGTCGGTGGAGAGGTGTATATTTAATTGTGATCCAAATTATTCGTTTGCCATGCCCATCGGGCCACCCTATCTTGGAACAAATAAACCACTTTTCCATTTTGTAAGTGACTCCAGCGACATCCGTACTGTTGGTATAGATCGGTCTTAGTTGGCTCTCAGGCGTTGAGGTGAATTGCCTTGTTTTCCTCATGAAATACCACTACCACACTTTGTGAGTGGCCCCAATAGCATCCTTACTGTTGGTTTAATCGGTCCAAATCGACTTCCCAGCATTGTAAAACATCTCCTTGTTTCCCAATGAAAAACCACCAGCACATTTTGTGAGTGGCCCCAATGGCATCCTAGCTGTTGGTTTAAACCGGTCAAAATCGGCTTTTCAGCATTATTTAAAATCACTTTGTTTTCCCAATGAAAAATCAGTGGGGTTGTGTACAAGACACGACCGGTTGACGTAGACTACGTTAAACCAAGTGATGCATTATAATGTCAGGGAAATTCTGTGTGGCTATTATTAGCGTTACAAGGGTTTCAATTATTCGTGCCGGTCGCTTACCCTTACCGATAGAAGCAGTTTAAGTCACAATATGACGGGTGCGGCTCTTATGGGACATTAGACCAGCGTTTTGAAGCCAGTATGTAAGAAAATTCTATTGTACGCTCTTGAGATATTATTTGGTGGCCTCTTTTTCTCTTGTTTTTCTCTTGTGTCTTTATAACTCTTTGGTGGCCCTGAAAAGGGCCTTTTGATTTAAATGATGACACGGTTGCACGTTTTACGATGTTAAGGCCAACTATCAACTATCAACTATCAACTATCTTTAAGGCCTAGAAGATAGTTGAGGATCTGTTAGGGAATATAAAATTATTAAATTAATGATAGTTTTGCTCATTCTTATAATCATAATCGCTTGACATTAGTAAATGTTTATTCGTCGAAAATCAATTCGTTGGACGGTGGTTCAAGAAAAATGCATAATATTGCTGGCATTGCAAACGGTGGTCACGAATGAAGGTTAATGCGGCAGATTCTTCATCACGACTAGGATCGCTTAATAACTCCTGCAGAGAAGGCTGTTGAGATAGGTCAACACTTCGTCAGCTCCCACAATCTTGGACTAACCATCGTAAGTTCACACGAAGCTGCCGTTAGCGGGCTTGTAAACAACATCCATCCAAGTCCCAATGACTTCTCGGAAGAGTTGGAAATCTCAGCTGACGAATTGTTGACCTATATCAAAGCTTCTAAGAACATGAAGGCCCCAGGTTTCGATAACATCACGAACTTGCAGCTCAAGCAATTGAGCCCCCAGTTCTATAACCATCTGGCGTTGATTTTCAACCAATACCTGCGACTTTGCTACTTTCCCTCGTGTTGGAAGTCAGCTCATACCCTTCCGGAAACCTGGGAAAGATCCATCGTGTTCCAAAAGCTATAGACCAATCAGCCTTCTCTCAGGAGTATCGAAACTATTTGAGAAAGCAATATACCGTCGGCTTCTTTCATCTGCCGACGAGTTTAACATCTTGCTCGACGAACAATTTGGCTTCCGACGTGGTCGGTCGACAATTCAACAACTTAATCGAGTCATTAACATCCTCAGACGGAACAAGTCTGTTTCGAAATCATCTGCCGTGGCACTTCTCGACATCGAGAAGGCCTTTGATAACATGTGGCACGATGGCCTGGTGTACAAGCTAAAACAATAAAATCTTCCCATCTTCCTGGTGAAGATAATTAATATATTGAAGGACGTTCTCCAGCGTCCCAACTTCTTTGCAATTGGTATGGGAGAAAAGGTTGGTTAATATATCACGCATTAAAACATGTTCAGCGCATTATTTGTATCGATATCAAGTGTAGGTTTGTATGATGTAAAAGACAGGGACCGATAACATAGAGAGATATTCAATTGCTATGATGACATGCACTTTGTCAAATTGATTGAAATTTAATAAATATCAATTTCCGACCTCGAGTTGAAGGACCTTCTCCAGCGTCCCAACTAGTTGTTGGCAACGCATTGCCTCTTGCTGCTTTCAATTTCGCCCGATAACTACGAGCTCGCTCGGGCATCGGTGCATGGTCGTTTCGGAGGATTTCCCGTATGTTCGCTATTTATGCGCTTCCTGAATCTGCGCAAGCGTTCTGGATCAAATCGGTTGAGCATTCTCACTTTCACTATGTTTCTCAAAAGTGACAAACAAATCGGCACTAGATTAAATGGCGCACAAACCGAACTAAATATTAATTTAATTCTTTTATATCTCTCTGAACTGGATTGGTTGTCCTCAAAATGACAGACTATTTATTAGTGGGTTGCGCCAACCAGCTGGGTAAAATTTTTCCAACAACTCGCCCTCCATGGTTGTCCTCATAAGGATAATTAAATTGGTTGTCCTCATAAGGTTGGATTGCGCTAACCAGCTGGGTAAATTTTTTATATACGGCTCGCCCTCCATCGAGCACCGAACTAAATTTAAGATTAGTTCTTTAAAGGCTCCACCAAACTGCAGCGTTTTTTTTCCGCCACCACGGCGAAAAAATCACCGCGATGGGAGCGCACAAACCAACGCGATTTAAAAACGCATCGCGTCGGTTTGAGCGCTCCCCTAAGCCACCATGTAATCTCACCGCGGCGATTTTTTCGCCGTGGTGGCGGAAAAAAAACGCTGCAGTTTTTCAGTTGAGAGCCTTAATAATCAACTCTTTTATTTTAAAATTTATTGCCCTCAAAAGGACAGATTATTTCCTCATACTGCTGCTCGCCACCAAGGACGCTTTCCCCTAAACAGCAGCGTTTTCAAAGAGCGGCGAAACAATCGCCACGATGGTAAGATGGTGGCTTGCACAAACCGACGCGATTGTGCGCCCTATCCGCCATTTTACCTCATCGCAACGATCGCTGTTTGGGAGAGCCTTGGTACTTACCACCACCATCTGCTACGCGACCACCAGCTGCCTCTGCGACTAGCTCTGCTGCCGGACGATGAAGCAGCTGCGACCAGCTGCCTGCGACCAGCTACCAGCTATCAGCGACCAGCTCCGCACAGCTACAA
Source organism: Aedes japonicus (assembly GCA_034211315.2). Taxonomy (NCBI): domain Eukaryota; kingdom Metazoa; phylum Arthropoda; class Insecta; order Diptera; family Culicidae; genus Aedes; species Aedes japonicus. The sequence continues at coordinate 14,867 of JASCZW010007910.1, forward strand.
TGCTGCCAAACGAATGAGGCAAATTTTTCCTAAGTGTGCTTTCTCAACTGCATGCGAGACGTACATGGAAAGTCGAATGACATGATTGGTTAAAGTCCCTCTCTAACACACAGAAGAAGAAGATGATGCAAGACGTTCCTTGCTTCGATTTGAAATCTGTGATAGGAAATTTGGTAAATTTACTCTGCAAAATGACATTATAAGACATCACCTTATATTTGCGTTATTTTCAATAGTTTACTATTCTTTGAGAATAACGTTTGACAATTGAATTGGAGCGCGGTAAAATTTCCGACCGATTGAGGAAGAAATCATGTAAATCTATCGTGGATTATTTGAGTTATTCGCGTACAAAACGTACGGTTTTTCGTGACGGTCGCAATTTTTTAGATTTTCATTTGACACCCTACCCTTGCCGTAAGACGTAGTCTACGTCAAAACCAAAATCACACTGTGTGAATGGCTCCAATAGCATCCTTACTGTTGGTTTTAATCGGTTCAAATTGGAAATCGTTCTTATTTTCAAATATTTAACATGATATCGTTAACCAAAACGAACCCTGCTGCTACCCAATCCTGTTATACAAAATCCCAGTGATTTCTCGTGGAAGTGCAGTGGATTCAGCGGCTTTCCTTACTTGACCTGCATTCGGAAGGGGCCGGCGCCGCACAGTGATTCCAAGGCGGAAAAAAGTCGAAAAATCGACATTCTCATTTTATAATAAATATATTTTTATAGTTTTGTACACTATTTGAAGTTTCTTTTTCCAAAATTTTATGAAGATTGGATGATAATTGTGCTCTCTACAATTTTTCAAAATATGGGACCTACGTGGTCGTGATTTTTTGCTCCCATATAAAAGGTATGGAGAATCGGAAAAAAAACTTCAACTAAATAGTCAAATGTGAGCACACACGCGCACATATACCACAATAGGCTTATTTTGAAGATTTGTTTTGCCAGCTTTTTGAAAATCCGGGAGGCCAGTGTCTGGGAATGTATGAGAAGATCTTACAAAGCAGTGTATATAAATATATATACATATGCAAATAAATATAAGCCAAGGCCTAGTGGGCCTAGTGTTACATACAACGAACTCAGCTCAATAAACTGAACACACGTCTGTGTGTATGTAACGAAATTTCTCACTTAGTTTCTCAAGCAATTACTGAACCGATTTGAATGAAACAATGTATGAAAGGTACTGTGATCTCATACGTCGTTACGTAAATTTATTGGAATTGATTTACTGGTTCCGGAGATACCCCCGGGGAAGTGGTCAATTTCGGACTTAGATCAAAACCCATTATGTGACACCTCAAATTAAATGAGAATTCAGAAGTAAGTTCAATGGCAATGATATTACAAGTCCAGAACCACATTGGTCACATCCGTGTTGATGTTCCGGCGACTCCCGGGAGTGTTGCCAGATTCTAATTTGGGTCAAAACTCATCATGCGACACGTCAAATAACATGATAATAAGTCAAAAATAAGTACAGTGGTGATTATATCAAGATACCAGGACCACAATGACCACATGCGGGTTCGTATTCCTAGTACTACCAGGGAAGTATAAAAAGGGTCAGATCTCACAATAGGTGGATCAATTGAGGTTTGTATTTTCAAATAAATGTACATGTGATTCACATGTTACGAATTCACTTCTTCCTTTCTTCCTTATCGTTTCAAGCTTATTGCTTTCGCTTGTTGTTTCGAAATTTGCTTGTTGTTACTAAACTTCAAACCCCATTCCCCCGAGCGCATAAATTGTACATGACCCTTCAAAGTTCAGTGACACGCTTTTTGATAGTCTCGTGGGATTGTGGCTCATCTCTGGATTCCAAGGTTGATGGTTCGAATCCCGATTGCAACTTTGTTTTTTCTGGGTAGAAAATTTTCATACGATCATTTTTTCCATTAGAGAATCGTATGAAATATGCAATAGTATCTTTTAGCTAATTTCCATACGATATTTCTATGATTTCCTCTCGTTTTTTTTTGTCAGTGTAAACCCTTCTTTTGTGATAATAGTAAAAAGGATAAAAACGCATATTGGAATAAATCATTCAATCAATATTTTGACTTAACGTACATCGTCTGATTTTTCTTATTTGAAATTTACATGAAAATTTTAGTCACCATTAAATACTAAGAACTGGACCTTTTACTCATTGATAATAATATATGATTTAAATTTTCTATGCACTTACTTTTTCTGAAAACTCATTTTATGTATGCAGAAAAAAATTGAAAATCGGTCCATTCTTTAAAACTATAAATTTGTCTAACATTTGGTTTTGGACAACCCTATCTCAAAATGAGTCACCCTAAGGACAAAAAAAAAGTAAAGTCATATACTTTTCGAAACGAACTAACTTACCAAATGTTGTGAAATTCTAAGACCCACTCAATTTTTTGTATAAAATTGCTGAATTATCCAGTTTTACGAATGTTTCGGAACTGCCGGAAGACCATGCAATGGCCACTTACAGAACCATACATTGTTCTCCACGTTGTTTTACTTACCTTTTATGTACAAATGATTTAAACAAAAATCATATTGCTTTTGGTCAAGACAAATTAATTTATCCTTTTTTCGGATGTTCCGGACATTCCAGGGTACAACAAAATGGCCATATCACGGTAGTGAGGCCTAAGACGACAATTTTAATAGCATATTTGAAATCATCGATCCAAAATTACTTGGAAACACATAATTAAACCACAGAGAACAGACATTGATGTCCATATACCTTTTCTTGAAAAACGTGTGTAAAAATGAATATATGCAGCCTGTATAAGAAGCAAGTGCAGAGAAAAATAAACAAAACTCTAAAGGTTATGTGCTGGGCTTTTTATTGATAAACATTAACATGACAGTAATTCCACAACTGCAGCGCCGCCTACCAGGAGCATAACGACATACACTTGAAATGTCGGTTCAAAGTTTCCCACAAGTAACAGACCGAAGATGAACGTCTGTTCTCTGTGGTTAAACTATGTAAAACCTTAAGACTTTTTTCCGCCGTACGGGATGGAATCACTGTGCGTCGGTACGGGTTGACATATATGTATATATATATATATATATATATATATATATATATATATATATATATATATATATTTATATATATATATATATATATATATATATATATATATATATAAATATATATAAATATATTTAAATAAATATATATATATATATATATATATATATATATATATATATATATATATATATATATATATATATATATATTTAAATATATGTATATATATATATATATATATATATATATATATATATATATATATATATATATATATATATATATATATATATATATATATATACATATATATTAGGGTGTCCCAAAATTGCACTATGTCAGGAAACTTGGGGGCTCACCCTTCAAATGATAGGTATAGGTGTAACAAACTAACTTTTGTATGATGACAACTCTAAAAAATGTTGTTTAGAGGTCGCCCCGATGAGTTTTTTGAAAAAAGACCATTTTTCATGACTAATATCGTAAAAATATTTATAATTCTCAGAAGTTTAGTGTAACCTTACCCTTTTATATTTTTACAGCTTCCTTACGGTCTAAACTACAATATAAAAATTGTTACGACATGTCTTACGTCAAATTTGTTTGTCACATTTTTTTTAATTCTGTCAAACGATGATTTCTTAGGTGCATTCTGGCGTTCAATCATCAAAAGTGGGTATCAAACTTACAGCTATTGCCAGTCTTGCATATTAGAAATACGGGAAATTTTATAAAGAAAAACTTTACTGAAGATAGTATAGTCCTACTTACATCCGTTATTCAGATATTCTTTATAAAGTGTGGAAAGAAAATAGCCATTTTTGCATATGTTCTTGTATAGCTATATTTATTGGTAAGGTTTCTTATTAATATTGAATTGATAGGTTGTCAAATAATTGAAAACTGAAGTTTTCAAAGAATTCGTTTGGTTTTTCCGGATTTCTGCTACGATCAATAGCAGCTGATGCTTCTCTTGGTCAGACTTTGGACCAAATTCATTATAATCTCCTGCTACTCCAAGAGCACGTTCTGCAGGATCATTTATGACACACAAGTTATCGCATCTGGTTTTTGCAGCAAGATAATCTTCGTTTTTATTCCAGTTCCGGGGATCTTCCTTAAACAAGAAACTACAATCCAGCCGCAAAATTTCAAAAAACTGCAACGAATTCTCTGTGACGTATTCTTCCAATCCTTTTCCGGCCGAAAATTTCTTTACTCTCGTCATGTTTTTCCCACTGCTCTTTTTCTTTAAGTTTAGCACCATCTTTCTTTTCACTTCCTCATCAACGTTTTCATCGAAAAAAGCGAGACTGATGTTGAGCTCCGATATATACCACAAATGCTTTTCAAATTTCTGAGAAGTACTTTGGCTTAGCTCCTTGTCAGGATAGTTTTTCAAACATCGAATGAACTTCAGATCGTTTAATGGTGCGTTTGTTGCAATGGGAGCTTCATACCACCCTTTAATGTAAACTTGAATCACAAAAAGTACGAACCTTTCAATCTGATTGCAATCTGTCATAAATTGCTTCCGGAAAAGATACATTTTGAGACCGTAAATGGCATTCGCCATCCATCTGGCATGATGTAGCGCCCCAGGACGTCGAAATTTAGCTGGTTCGCCATCTCCTACGCACATAAGTGTAAGTTCAAGAAGCTCTGAATAGTCTTCACGTATGAAAGTTCGCAGCAGCATTTGCTTGCAAAATGCAACGAGGTTTGCCTTTTCCGCTTCACTGAATGTACCTTTAAATCACAAGAAAAAATAGTGATAATAGTTTTCATACATAACAAATCAATAAATTGTTACCTTCAGGAAAACCAGAAAAATCGCTCTTGTCCTATCTCTCCCATTCATTGCGGAATGATTTGAACAGGGTGTCGTCTGGAGAAATCGTAGCTTGACCTAGACAAGTTTTGTATGCTGTCATAAGGACCAGCTCGAAAATGTGGTGTCTGCAAGGAAAATCTAGCAACTTTCTTCCAAGCATCCTTTCCAGGATAACAGCAGCGCCATTTTTTTCTCCAGAATTCACACTTGTAGTGTCATATCATTTGCCACTGATGGTGCCATCAAGATTCCAGCATTTCAAGCTTTTAAAAACTGCTTCCGCTACGGCTTTTCCTGTTCCGGATTCAAGAAACGTGCTGTTAATAATTTGTTCAGTTGCATCCAATCCTGTTACTACAATGGCTATCTTTTCGCTCTTTCGTCGATTGAACAGCAATTGCTTGGAGTTGAAATGGACCACCAACGCTTTGTCCTTCGGAAACTTGTTTTTGATTCTGTTGGAAATTTCTTGGCGCACCTTAAAAATGAAAAACAAATTTTAAACATTATTCAAAACATTTTAGATAAGATGACTCACCGCTTTGCGTTTTCTTTGAAGAGTTGATTTACTCAAACTCAACTTTTCAGATCCAACACCGAAAACAACAGCTGTGGCTGCTAATACACCAACTGCTTCACGATTCGATACCTGAGCTCGATCTAGGTTCTCGATGACAGTATTCGTCAATAGTTCATGCCTTTTGCTTCGACGCAGTGTTTCTCTTGTCTCGTCCACGATAGGTTCTCGTACTGTTCTACTCAGTTGTCTGCTGGATTTCTTGTCAATTTTTCTTGTTTTCTTTTCGTTGCTTTCCTTATAAATTGATGGTACAATATTTTTGAAGCTTTCCGGGAACTCAACCGGAATTTTGTTGATCACCTGTTTGCTCCAGAACTCTGCACGGACATTATCATTTCGTAGCTCTGCTTCGATGTGGTTCACGCTAATATTGAAGAAGTAACTCAACCGCATCTTACACATCTTCAACGCTGGTCTTGAAAGTTTCTTCTTTTGGGCCTTTCTGAGGCGTTGCCATGTCCTAACGAGCTTGGCAACGCGCCTAACAACGTTCCGTTTCAATTGATTTGGAAGACCGGCTTGGTTCCAAATCGCCACAGTATCGGTAGCCACAATTTGAATGCTTTGTCCGGTTGGAAGTTTCTGGTTTTCATGCTTGTATCGAAAGAAGCTGATGATGTCCATCTCCGACGGCAAATTATTTCTGGGTAGATTTTTTCTTGCTATACCGGTAATGATATCCGACTTCAGCTTCGTTTTCGGCGACATAGTTTTTTTCTTTATTGGTACTGTTTTCTATGAAAATCGAAGGAAAACTGAAGAAATGTTCGATCGTATTCCGCTTATATATCCTCTGATGGCATTCTAGAAGCTTCTTTACTCACGTTACCAAGGGACACCACAAAAAATCCACATTCAAAACAGCGTAGGCGATGTCATTTCTTCGATGGGTTGATTCGCTGTTGAAAATACTTTGTGTTATGAAATGCTGAGCTTTTCTTCCAACACTATATAAAGAATATCTAAATAACGGATGTAAGTAGGACTATATTATCTTCAGCAAAGTTTTTCTTTATAAAATTTCCCGTATTTCTAATATACAAGACTGGCAATAGCTGTAAGTTTGATACCCACTTTTGATGATTGAACGCCAGAATGCACCTAAGAAATCATCGTTTGACAGAATTAAAAAAAAATGGGACAAACTAATTTGACGTAAGACATGTCGTAACAATTTTTTATATTGTAGTTTAGACCGTAAGGAAGCTGTAAAAAATATAAAAGGGTAAGGTTACACTAAACTTCTGAGAATTATAAATATTTTTACGATATTAGTCATGAAAAATGGTCTTTTTTCAAAAAACTCATCGGGGCGACCTCTAAACAACATTTTTTAGAGTTGTCGTCATACAAAAGTTAGTTTGTTACACCTATACCTATACCACACCGTTTGTTTTCGATACACTCGTCATGCCGTTATGCGATAGATAGAGGACGGTCAGGGATGCACCAACAACTGTTTTCGCTGAGTATTCTATTCTCTACCGCATATATGCAGCACGGAGGTCTTGCGCTTACGGACCAGTATGGAACACTTGAAAAGTGTCGGGTAACCAAAATAATAATTTATCGATCGTTGCGTGAAAAGCAACATAGTCAAAAAAGGTTCAATATTTGTCAACGCTGTCCCAGGCGTATCTTCCTTCTCACTTTAGCATACTAGATTAAGTGAACCCGAATTGTAAATTATGATACATGTTCAACTATAAAAACCCATGGAAAATAAAGTTCTAGACAGTCTATGTTCATACACAAGACCTTGCGTTTCGATGCAATATTCGGCTAGTCCGAATACACTGCAAACCGAAATAATCCTTTAGCAAAGTGCTCTACAGTTCTCCAACTGTAGATACCACTAACTGCTTTGGCTCTCTTGTCTGAACGAGTGCGCGTAAGGCTGACCAAAGCCTGGCTGATCGAATCAGCACCGCAAAATACTGCTTTGGTAAAGGAGCAATATTATATGGCGACCTCATGACAGTCAAAAAACCTGTCCGCGGTAAAAGTGAAACCGATTTAATACAGTGAACCAAATGTACGAATCTTGTACCGAGTTAAGACTTTTTCCGATAAACTGTTAAAAATGAGTGAAGTGATGTCTGATGAAGAATGCCGCGCCTTCTGGGAAGAAATACATGCGCAGGCCAAACAAGATTACGAAAAAGATTTGGAAAAGGAGAAAAAGCATAAACGTGGACCATGTGAAAACAAGTGTTGTGAATACTGGCTGATAACCTATTGGAAAAAGAACTATAAAAATTTTCGAATTCTCGAAAATGGACGAGTTTTGTTCGGTGGTGAAAAGTAAAGTGCAGAGAAACTAGAAACACTACCAAGAACATAAAGTGAACATTTTGTGTGTTTTCGACGTTGGAAAAACAGAGTGTTAGTAAAGTGTATCAAACCGAGTAAAAACACTATTCTGAAGTGCACAGAACATTAAGGTGAAATAAATCAGAACACTAGTTTGAAATGGGCAATGAAGAGTCCAAGTCAACGGTTAACCATAATGGTGACCAACAGGTGAAAATAATAAATGTGCAAAGTTAACACTCAATCAAACTCGATAACCATGAGTTCATGCTAGGGATTATCTTAGCAGTGGTTATAGGACACCTATTAATTACGGTAGTGATTGAAGTAAAGCGCTATCTCAATAAAAAAGCGTTCAAAAAGGCAAGATCAATAATTGCCCTAAATGAAATCTCAATTGTGAAGTAAAAAAAAAAGGGTCGAAATGTCGGCTAGAGACGAATTGAACATTTTGGCAAAAGCCATACAAAGTGCTTTAAGAAATAAAAATCCATTAGTGAAGATCGTGATAAAGAACAATACCATAAAGAAAATTACACACCTGTTAGAAGCTCGGAACTTAATCAAAATAAAATCGATTAGAGGGGTCAAATTCGAACTTTTAGTGACTGCAAATGATTTGTGTTTGATGAACGGCAAAATCGTCAAAGCAAAAGACGTGCTTGAATTTTCGCGCAAAGTGTTGCCTCACATATCAGGCATATTAATAATCACGACGCCGCAAGGTATCATGTCGCACGAAGATGCCCATGAGAAAAATGAAGGCGGAAGAATTCTACTTGCAGCGTATTAAGCTCTGGTGAAACAAACGTTTAAGTGTCCGTAAAGAAGAAAGGCATCTACCTCGCCATAAGAAGGTAAACAGTGTAATAAAAATAAAGGAAAATCATCAGTAGCAGCATCCCACAACCTAGGAATGGTAGGCAGGGCAACGGAGGAATCCGAAGAAAAATAAACCAGCCTGGTGGCAGGAATTCAACGACAACAAGCAACAGAACAAAGTGATGTGAGTGAATTATAATGTAATATAAAAATATTAAAAGCAAAACGTAATACATACCTATTTTTTTTCTAATGTCACGACATAAGTTTTTATACGTCTTTTGTGGAGTTGTATTGTAAACAAATATTTTTTTTTTAGCAATGATATGAATATCCCAGAATTAGAAAGTAAATTATCAGAACTTCTAATTTTGGAGTCAAATTTAAAAAAGTCAGTAAATACGAAGTATCTATTTAAGACGTTAATCCAAAAGAAAGAAAAAGGCAAGGAATTGTACAAATCAGTACAGTTATCCTTATTCCAACTGGCAGAAGTATTGTCAGAATCAAAATTTAATTATTTTAGAGAAGCTTCAGAAAAAGCTTTTGACCGCATAACACAAATTTTAGACGAAAAATTAAGCAATACCAAACGCACCATCACATTTAAAGTGCTGGTGAAAACAATTATTATTTTCAATAGAAGTCTGAATACTATAAAAATGGCAACTGCAACGGAAATAATAAAAATCGCCTCGTCCCTCATACCTCAGTATGATGGGAATGGTGAAAAAGTTAAATAATATAATTGCCGCACTTACAGCTTTGAAAACAGCTACAACGGCAGCGACTGAACCCTTAGCAGTACAAGTCGTATTATCGAAATTAGAAAAAAAGGCTAGGTCAGCGGTAGGAGATGCACCAGCCAATATTAATGCTATTGTTGATAACCTAAAAAGGAAGTGCAAACAACACATCTCAGCAGATGTTGTGTTGGCAAAATTGAACGCCACCCGTCAGAATGGAGCGTTAAACAAATTTTCAAGTGAGATTGAAGAACTCACAAACCAGCTGGAAACAGCATACATTAATGACGAAATACCGATAGACACAGCAACAAAAATGGCCAACAAAGCAGGGATAAAGGCCCTAGCTAATGGCTTGAAAAACGTGGGTACCCAAATGATAATAAAATCAGGGACCTTCAGTAATCTTAACGAAGCAATTGGAAGGGCTGCAGAGAATGACAATGATACAGTACCAACTGCAAATGTACTGTTTTACAAACAAAACTCGAGAGGCCCACCACCGCAATATAGGAACTCTTCGTATAGAGGAACTTATCGACAAGGCCAAGATTGGAGGAACAACAGTAACCCATCTTGGCGTCAAAATAAAAATTTCAATGGACGTTACTCCAATTGGAGAAATAACAGCTTTAACAATACTAACAATTATAGATCCAATGGCCCAAACAATAACGGCAATTACAGAAACAATGACCGTCGGCAAGAAAGGTCATATAACAATAATGATAACAGGAACGGATCAGGACGAGGTAGAGTTTATCGTCCGAAACAAATAACCCAGAGCAGGGAAGAGACGAGAGAAACGACCGACAAGAAAACCGAAATAATGATTTTTTAGAGAGGAGAGATCGGGTAGACCGATCCTCTCAATAAATTTAAATGCATCGAATTTTGTTTGTATAGAAACTTCAATGTCTGTTGGAAAAATAACATTAATAGTAGATAGTGGAGCAGACACATCTTTATTCAAAATTAACAAAGTAAACCCAGATAAACTAATAAATACTTCAAGAAAAATTATATTAACTGGAATTACCGATACAAAAATTGAAACCATTGCCACCGCCGACACAGAATTAATTTTTGGTAATGGATTAAAAATTAAACATACATTTCATTTAGTATCTAAAGGATTTCCTGTTCAAACCGATGGAATCCTTGGACGTGATTTTCTTGCAGAAAATAGATGTAAAATCGATTATGAATCATGGCTGTTACACTTTGATTTAGGCAATGTAACAGTATCAGCACCTATCGAAGACAACTTTAAGAATGGATTCATACTTCCTCAAAGGAGTGAAACCATTCGACGAATAACAAATGAGACTTACAAAAATGAAATGGTAGTACATGCTAAAGAAATCCAACCAGGAATTTTTTTGGGCAATACGATCATTTCCAAAGACGAACCCTTCGCAAAATTCATTAATACTACAAATGAACCAGTATACATACCCTACGATCAGATTAACCCTATCACAGAGCCTCTTGACAATTATTACGTTCTAAAAACTAGCAATACCAGTAATCATAAACGTAAAGAAAACATTTGGAATGAAGTTGACACAGAAAATATACCTAATTTTGTTCAAAAAGATTTTAAACAATTAATTACGGATTATTCAGATATCTTCTGTTTAAACGAAGATACTCTTTCAACCAATAATTTTTATTCTCAGGACATACATCTATCAGATAATATCCCGACGTATATTCCGAATTACAAACAGATCCATTCACAAACGGAAGAAATACAAACACAAGTAGATAAAATGCTTAAAGAAAATATTGTGGAACACTCAGTTTCATCACACAATTCACCAATTTTACTAGTACCAAAAAAGTCAAATAATAATAATAAAAAATGGAGATTGGTTGTCGATTTTCGACAACTCAATAAAAAAATTTTAGCAGACAAATTCCCATTACCAAGAATCGATTCTATTTTAGATCAACTTGGTAGGGCAAAATATTTCAGTACTCTTGACCTTATGTCAGGATTTCACCAAATTCCGCTTACAGAAGAATCACGCAAATATACAGCTTTTTCAACCCCGTCAGGCCATTATCAATATACGCGAATGCCGTTTGGATTAAATATCAGTCCAAATAGTTTTCAGCGTATGATGACAATAGCCATGGCAGGTCTAACACCTGAACACGCATTTATATACATTGATGATATTATCGTAATAGGATGTTCTACAAAACATCATTTAACAAATTTAACCAAAGTTTTTGAACGTCTCAGACACTACAATTTAAAATTAAATCCAGGAAAATGTAAATTTTTTCAATCTGAAGTTACTTATCTAGGGCATAAGATTACTGATAAAGGAATCTACCCCGATGATTCTAAATTTTCAGCAGTCAAAAAATTTCCCATTCCAGCAAATGCTGATGATATTCGCAGATTTGTCGCATTTTGTAATTACTATAGAAAATTTGTACCAAATTTCGCAGGAATAGCAAAACCATTAAATGACCTATTAAAGAAAAACACAAAGTTTGAATGGACTGATAAATGTCAAAAGGCCTTTGAAAAATTAAAATCTCATTTACTATCCCCACAAATTCTAAAATATCCGGACTTTACAAAAGACTTCATAATTACGACAGATGCATCAAATGTAGCATGTGGAGCAGTGTTATCTCAAGACCACGATGGTGATGACCTACCCATTGCTTACGCTAGCAAAACTTTTAATAAGGCGGAAGCCAAAAAACACACAATTTTTCAAGAAATGATTGCCATTCATTGGGCAATTAATCATTTTAAACCCTACATTTATGGAAGAAAATTTAAAATCAGAACCGAACACAGACCCTTAGTGTATCTCTTTGGTATGAAAGAACCTACCAAAAAGCTTACGCAAATGCGTCTAGATCTAGAAGATTACGACTTTGAAATCGAGTATATCAAAGGAAAAAACAACGTTGGTGCTGATGCTCTCTCTAGAGTAGCAATCACATCAGACGAATTAAAAGAAATGACGATTTTAAAGGTTAACACTAGGTCTATGACTAAAAATAATACGACAATAAGGAAACCGAATTCAACAGAGCAGACAGGTGCGCAACTGTCTATCTACGAAACGGACAATCCTTCAAAAACATACAAACTACCAAAACTATACACAATAACGAGCTCGAATGATGAAATAACAATTATTATAACGGATCCAAAAGAAAATGAAGAATTATGTGCAGTCACAGCCGATGGAATTCAGACTCTAGCGTCCGCTTGTCTAAGGTTGAATGACATGCTTGATGAAATGAATATTAAGAAAATAGCTATGTCGACACAAAATAAAATATTTACGATTTTACCAGTAGAATCGTTCAAAAAGATCGCGATCGAATCACTAAAAGATGTGGAAATAATGATTTTTAAACCACGAAGAAAAATTGAAAATCCAGACGAAATTAACAAAATACTACATGACTATCATATGACGCCTACGGGAGGTCACATAGGACTATACAGGAAATTAAAAGAATCATACGACTGGAGAAGTATGAAGAAAACAATTGCTAGTTTTGTAGAAAATTGCAAACCTTGCAGACTTAACAAAGTATGTAAACATACTAAAGAACCAAATATTGTAACAACAACACCTGCTAAACCTTTTGATGTAATATCAATTGACACAGTAGGACCTTTACCGAAAACTGACAATAATAATCGCTACTGCATAACAATACAGTGCGATTTGACACAGTATGTGGTTATAATACCAGTACAAAACAAAGAAGCTTCGACCATAGCACGAGCTTTGGTGGAAGACTTCATATTAACATATGGAAACTTCTTAGAATTAAAGTCGGACCAAGGTACCAAGTACAATAATGATATGTTAAAACAAATAAGTAAAATTTTAAAATTTAAGCAAAACTTTGCTACAGCTTATCACCCACAAACAATTGGCGCGTTAGAAAGGAATCATAGATGTCTCAATGAGTATCTAAGATCCTTTTCAAACGAACACCATGACGATTGGGATGATTGGATAAAATTTCATACATATGTTTACAACACAATAACACATACAGATACAGATTATTCACCATACGAGTTAATATTCGGAAGAAAGGCAAATTCACCTCAAGAAATTTTCAAAAACAAGATAGAACCAGCTTATAACATAGAACAATATTACAATGAACTTAAATTTAAACTTCAAAAATCAAATTTAACGGCTAAAGAAAATCTTATCAAAGAAAAAGAGGATAGACTAAAAAATTTAAATAAATATACAAACCCAATTAAACTTTCCGAAGGAGATTTAGCATATATTACCAATGAGAAAAGAAAAAAAATTAGAGCCACATTACATTGGACCATTTAAAGTAGAAAATATAGAAAATCTCAATTGCAAACTAGAAGAATTACATACGAGAAAAATTACAACCGTACACAAAAATAGAATTATAAAAATGTAATCAATTTTAAAACATAATTTTAATATAGGATTAATGATATACCGAGCCTAACTTGCAAAAAAAAAAAACTATAGAAATCAAAAAATAGCGAAAAAAAGCAAGTAGGTAAAATTTTCCCAAGCTTTGCTTGAGGAAGTGCATTAAACTCGGTTAGTATATAATTAAAATAACTTTAACAAAAATTCATTATTTAAAAAAAAAAAAAGTAAAATACTGTAAATACATCTGGGACAGTAAATTTTCATGAATGATTCCATTTCATTTAAAATCTCATTACATCATTCAAAAAAAAAGGGGGGAGGTGTACTATACCTCTTTTTAACACCCATTATAAAGTTACATCCAAATACGGCTAACCTAATGCAATTCAATTTCCACTACACACCGTTTGTTTTCGATACACTCGTCATGCCGTTATGCGATAGATAGAGGACGGTCAGGGATGCACCAACAACTGTTTTCGCTGAGTATTCTATTCTCTACCGCATATATGCAGCACGGAGGTCTTGCGCTTACGGACCAGTATGGAACACTTGAAAAGTGTCGGGTAACCAAAATAATAATTTATCGATCGTTGCGTGAAATGCAACATAGTCAAAAAAGGTTCAATATTTGTCAACGCTGTCCCAGGCGTATCTTCCTTCTCACTTTAGCATACTAGATTAAGTGAACCCGAATTGTAAATTATGATACATGTTCAACTATAAAAACCCATGGAAAATAAAGTACTAGACAGTCTATGTTCATACACAAGACCTTGCGTTTCGATGCAATATTCGGCTAGTCCGAATACACTGCAAACCGAAATAATCCTTTAGCAAAGTGCTCTACAGTTCTCCAACTGTAGATACCACTAACTGCTTTGGCTCTCTTGTCTGAACGAGTGCGCG
>JASCZW010007910.1:29585-87471 GCA_034211315.2 Aedes japonicus
ATAGAATGTTCGTTCATTAGCTTTTCTATGTCATTCATGATGAGCAGATCAGTGTTCAAAATTCCTCTTGCATGTTACTTCGTAGAGTAGTTGATGGTGTTTCTGATCATTATCAGATGTAATGGAGGAAGACCGCTTTCTGAGAGGATGCTCTCTATGGGGCTGGAATGGAAAGCTCCGGTGGCATATCTTATGCCTTGATTATATAGAGGTTCAAGTTTTTGTACTTTATTCCAGTCTGCACATATAATTGTGTGTGCACCGTAAAGGAGTTTAGGTAGAATAGTCATTTGAAGTAAGCATTTTCTATCAGCTCCAAAATTGGTTTTACTTAAACATTTCATAATTCAGAGTCGTTTTTTGACTTCTTCTCGTGTCATCTTTAAATGGTAGTTATAGTTGAAGTTTTTATCGATCCAAACTCCTAGAAGTTTTTGGTTGTTGTTGAGCGAGATTTCTTCCTGGTTTAATACTGGGGGACGTTGGTTCTGGAGTTTTCGTCTCTTTCCCACGTGCATAATACTTGATTTCGAGGTCGAGATTTGGAATCCGGTAGCGTCACTTCATTTTTGTATGCAGTTTAAGATTTTTTGAACTCTAACGCGAGTGCATTTTGCAGAATTTGATATGATGGCAATTGTAATGTCATCCGCATACATTTTTATGTACGTATGTTTAGGTAAAAAATCCTTGATACTGTCGATTGCCAATAAGAAGAAGGTAACTGCCATTACTGATCCTTGGGGGACCCCGTTTTCCTGGATCTTGGAGGTTGAAAGTTGCCCTTCATATCGAACTTGGAATTCTCTTCGATCCAGGAAAAGCCTACAAAAGTTACCCATGTATCCTGTTACCCCTGCTTTAGCAAGTTTTTTCAGGATTAATCTGCGCCATGTCCGGTCGTATGCCTTTTGCAGGTCCAGAAATATAATTTCCGCATGTTTTTTGTTCTGAATTGCGTTTCTACCGAAGCTGTCTATGTGAGATATCACATCATTCGTTTGGTGTCCTTTACGGAAACCAAATTGATCTTTACCTAGTATTTTGTGCTCTTCTAGGAAACTCATAAGCCGTCTATTCACCATTCGTTCTAGTAGTTTCAAGATGCAACTTGAAAGACAGATAGGTCTTAGGTTATCCTGAGTGTTGGGGCATTTCCCAGGTTTTGGAATTGGCACAAGAATTGATTTCCTCCAGATTTCTGGGAATGATTCATTTTTCCAGACTTCGTTGAAGGCTTCTAATAGTTTTT
Organism: Aedes japonicus; assembly: GCA_034211315.2. Lineage (NCBI taxonomy): Eukaryota > Metazoa > Arthropoda > Insecta > Diptera > Culicidae > Aedes > Aedes japonicus. The sequence goes on from JASCZW010007910.1 coordinate 30,838, forward strand.
TCTTAATGTAAAAAGGCAAATGTTTGAGCATATCGTTGTGTATTTCATCAGGGCCAGGCGATGTTCCAGTGAGGCCATCAAGTTGGAGTAAAAATTCATTCATGGAGAACTCCTTGTCCATGATGGGGTTGCGTTGTTTTTTAAATTTGATTTTAGTTTTTTCTTCTTTCTGCTTTCTTTGTCGAAATTGGGGTGGGTAAGCCTCGTTGGATGATTCCTTGTAGAAATGCTCTGCGAGATGACTTGCTACGTCCCGGCATCAGTGATAATTCCGTCTTCTGTCTCGATGGTCCATGTTCTTTCCGACGATGAGCTTTTTTTTGATAGTGCGCGGATTCGTTTCCAAATTTCTTTTGTAGGGGTGTCTTTGTTTATGGAGGAAGCATATTGCTCCCATGATTTACGTTTTTCTTCTTCGATAATTTTCCTTGCATTATTTCTGGCCTTTTGAAATTCGGCTAGTATGGTCGGGTAATGCGGATCGTTTATTTTGCATTTTTGCTTTTTCCTTAATGTTTTCCGTCTTAATGTTATTGCTTCCGCAACTGTTAGATTCCACCATGGAACCGCTTTGTGGGAAACAGAAGTAGATGTTTTGGGAATCGCAGAAAGAGCTGCGGTTTTAATCGCGTTAGTTAATTATTCTATTGAGTATGATTCATTTGCATTAATTGTTTCTTCTAATGACTGTTCGAAGGTATTCCAATTTGCGGCGTGTATTTTCCATCTGGCGAGTCGGGATCTGTTTTGCAGCGGGGTAACACCTATCATAATTGGGAAATGATCACTTCCATGCAGGTCCTCGTCGACGATCCAGTTGAGTTTATCAGCAATATCTGCAGTGCCGATAGTTAAGTCAATGCATGTTGCAGCGTTCTGCATATTGTTTGAGGCGCCCGAATGGATAAATGTTGAGCTGCCATCGTTGAGAGTGACAAGCTCGTGTTCCTGTATTATTTTCTCAATCATTTTTCCTCTGCAGTCGTCCTTGTGTGATCCCCAGGTATTGTGGTGAGCATTAAAGTCACCTGTTATAATAAACGGCTTTGGTAGTAGTTTTATAATGTTCTCGATTTCGATTTTATTTATCGATTAATTTGGTGATAGATAAATGTTGCAAACAGTCAATTTCCGTGGAATATTTTTAACGGCTATTGCCTCTAATTCTGTGTTGAGTGTAATCATAGAATGTTTTATTCCATGCTTGACGGCCACCGCTACCCCCTCTTGTCCCGAGGGACGGTGACGAAGCAGAATGCAAGCAGAATGCGGGTATTGAGTACTTCGTTGTGCTATTTGTTCTTGTTTCTTGCAGAGATATCAATGCTGGGTTATGATTGTTTATCAATATTTGGAGTTCAGAGCCTTAGCTTATAAGTCCATTACAATTCCATTGTAAAATTTCGGTACTCTTCATAATTCTGTATCTGAATTGGGAGGAGTTCTTGTTTCTTGAAGCGTAATAATTATCGGCGTGTATTTCAGTCGGCTCCTGAATCCGTTGCAATTCCATTTAAATATCTCAGTCATTTAAATCTGAGTCCGGGAGATCACAGTATTCCATTTCTGGGTCTTCATTAGTTCCTGTTGCATAGTTCGGTTCCAGTTGGGTGATATCCTTTTCAATAGCATTTGTTTCCTTTCTGCTGCAGGGAGACGTGGCAGCAAATCCGGATGTTTGGGTTAGCTCTCTGTTATGTTTTTGTTTTGCTTTGGGGTTCTCTTGTTTGGCAGTGAAATGAGCCACCAGGGAGTCATATTCCTTTTCTGCCAATTTTCGTGCTGTTCTTTCATCCATAATAATTTTTGTGTACTTTTCGATTTTGTTTTCGAAACTGGTAGCTTGTTCGTGGAATTTTTCACATATTGAGGCAGTTTCAGCTTCCCGCTTCATGCTGGCTTCGAGAAGGTCTAAAAGTTCTTTGATTCTCTCATCGCGTTTTTTCAATTCCATGTGGAATTTTTCTTCCAGGCTTTTTTTGACGGCATCCGCATAGTTATTACTTTCAACTTTTCCGGCTTTTTGTTTTGCCTCCCAGTAAGATAAATTTTCATCCACCAAAATTTTCATGATTTGGTTCTCTTTTTTCCAAACCGGACAAGCGTAACTTGTTGGACTGTGCTGTTGTTGTTGTATATCTTTATCAGCACAATTTATGCACCGTGGTTCATTCTCGCATGGTTCGCCGTGGAACACTTCGCTACATCGAAAGCACCTTTTTTCCCGTTTGAATGCTTTGCTCGTGTGTCCGAATTGTAAGCATTGGAAGCAACGCATCGGTCGCGGGTAGTAGGGTCGGGTAGCGACGATGGTGTAGGCTATCTTCATACTTGTTGGCCTGTTTGGGCTGTTGATCATTAATTCGAGTGCGGCTGCCATTTACCTTTTTCATAATTCTCCTCACATTAGTAACACCTTGCGGTGCTAGCTTTTCCGCGATTGACTTTTCGTCGTCTCCGATTACGTCGCGACACACGACAACCACTCGACATTTATTTAATGTTGGATGTTCCAACACTTTAACCTTTTCGTTTCCAAGACTTTCCAGATTCTGGAGGTTCTTGGCCGACTGAGCACTCTTTGTGAGGACGAGGATCTTCCCGTCCCTTGTCTTTTTAATGTTCTCCACTTCACCACAGTAACTCTGAATCGTTTTTTCAATTAGAAAAGCAGATACTTCTGCTAGGCTTTTTGGCTTCTTCCTGTTTTTTAAGCATCCCCGCAGGATTCTTCCGCCCTTTGGTTTTTTGGGGCTACCTCGCAAGGTTCTTCACTTTCCGCACTTTCGATTAGCATGAATTTTCCGGTAACGGTCACGTTTTTTTCCCCAGCCGGGGGAAAGCATTAATGCCGCCTAACGGCGGCATTTTCTGGCTGTGTTTTTTCTCAATACACTAGTGTGGACACTTCACTGCGTTTCAAATCACAATATATAGTCTATACTATATTTCAGTTAGCCGTTCACTGACGTCACGTTAAGGCGCTGATAATGCAAATTTTATGCAATACGTCGAGCACGATGCACTTACGAGTAAAACACGTCTTCCCTCGATGGAGGTGCACCGAGCGGCCTTGAGGTACGTTCAATCTTTACCCATACAACTTGTTTATAGATCTTCTGAGAATAGTTTGAGAAGATAAAATGCTCAGCAGGACACAAAATTCTCTCGTAGCTACGTATTTATGAAAATAATCAGAAAAAAATAAATCCTCCTAGGAAAATCCCCCATGTCTTCTAAATAAAGTTCATTTGCCTGGAGGTACGTTCAATCTTTACCCATACAACTTGTTGATAGATCTTCTGAGAATAGTTTGAGAAGATAAAATCCTCAGCAGGGCACAAAATTCTCTCGTAGCTACGTATTTATGAAAATAATCAGAAAAAAATAAATCCTCCTAGGAAAATCCCCCATGTCTTCTAAATAAAGTTCATTTGTCTTGAGGTACGTTCAATCTTTACCCATACAACTTGTTGATAGATCTTCTGAGAATAGTTTGAGAAGATAAAATCCTCCGCAGGGCACAAAATTCTCTCGTAGCTACGTATTTATTAAAATAATCAGAGAAAAATAAATCCTCCTAAGAAAATCCCCCATGTCTTCTAAATAAAGTTCATTTGCCTTGAGGTACGTTCAATCTTTATCCATACTACTTGTTGATAGATCTTCTGAGAATAGTTTGAGAAGATAAAATCCTCAGCAGGGCACAAAATTCTCTCGTACCTACGTATTTATGAAAATAATCAGAAAAAAATAAATCCTCCTAGGAAAATCCCCCATGTCTTCTAAATAAAGTTCATTTGCCTTGAGGTACGTTCAATCTTTACCCATACAACTTGTTGATAGATCTTCTGAGAATAGTTTGAGAAGATAAAATCCTCCGCAGGGCACAAAATTCTCTCGTAGCTACGTATTTATTAAAATAATCAGAAAAAAATAAATCCTCCTAAGAAAATCCCCCATGTCTTCTAAATAAAGTTCATTTGCCTTGAGGTACGTTCAATCTTTATCCATACTACTTGTTGATAGATCTTCTGAGAATAGTTTGAGAAGATAAAATCCTCAGCAGGGCACAAAATTCTCTCGTAGCTACGTATTTATGAAAATAATCAGAAAAAAATAAATCCTCCTAGGAAAATCCCCCATGTCTTCTAAATAAAGTTCATTTGCCTTGCGGTACGTTCAATCTTTACCCATACAACTTGTTTATAGATCTTCTGAGAATAGTTTGAGGAGAAAAATCCTCAGCAGGGCACAAAATTCTCTCGTAGCTACGTATTTATGAAAATAATCAGAAAAAAATAAATCCTCCTAGGAAAATCCCCCATGTCTTCTAAATAAAGTTCATTTACCTTGAGGTACATTCAATCTTTACCCATACAACTTGTTGATAGATCTTCTGAGGATAGTTGGAGAAGATAAAATCCTCAGCAGGGCACAACATTCTCTCGTAGCTACGTATTTATGAAAATAATCAGAAAAAAATAAATCCTCCTAGGAAAATCCCCAATGTCTTCTAAATAAAGTTCATTTGCCTTGAGGTACGTTCAATCTTCACCCATACAATTAGTTGATAGATCTTCTGAAAATAGTTGGAGAAGACAAAATCCTCAGCAGCGCACAAAATTCTCTCGTAGCTACGTATTTATGAAAATAATCAGAAAAAAAATTATCATAAAAAATGAACCATGTCTTCCCAATGACCTACGTTCAACCTTTACTTATACAGATTTTCTTTTTATGATAAAAAAAACATGCTTTAAATGATCCTTTTCATGTTTGCTTGTTATCTGCATTCAGAGGTATACACAATGTTCAGCGTGAAGTATCCATTCAAGGGTGCTTCCCTAAACGTTTTACATAAAATACATTTTTGACTATAAAGCAGCGTAGAATGTTCTTAAGTAGTATGTTTTATATGTCATTTTGGGCTAAAATTCTCTGAGAAATCTGAATCCGAGGTCAGATTTTACATATAATATATTTTTTAAAGTTTTATATCAGTAAGTATGGAAATTTTTGAGGTACGTTTAAATCAAACATCAGATTCGGTAGGTACGCTATTGGTACATCACTTTGGCGTTATTTTCATATTGTTTTACGAAGAATTTCGAAAAAATCGACCGTCTATTCAGCAGGGCACCTAAACACAAGGAATTTGACAGGTGCGTTCAAAATCCTCGGAGGTACGCTATGGTACGCTGTTGGTACACCACAAAAAACATGCTATTTTTAAATTTTGTGAAAAGTGCCCTGCTGAATGGATTGACGTGATTATTGGCATGATTTGTTTTGATGCGATCATTACTGTTAAATTTTTGGTTGTAGCGTTCTTTGTTTTGTTTTTTACGCTTCCTAGCCTTTTGAGCCAATTTCTGCTGATCCAAGCGGCACGATTTTCGTGTAACGTAATCGGTCCAGTCCTGTTCCCACACCTTCCTTGTACCTAACAACCGCCAGCCTGAGTCATCTTTGTTGTTATTTTCATTTAGATCTATGGCTGGGCTAGGATGTGGGTCAAACGACGCATGAGGAGTATTTTGTGCTGCCTGGAAATTTGCTGAAAACAGCTCTTTTTTGGGGTCCCAAACAACTGTGTAAAATTTGGTAACGATTGGTTGTAAACCGATTGCGTCCCGCATTGCGTTTGAAATTTGTATGGAAATTAGTATGGGAAAACGTACTTTTTTGCATTTTCATCCCTACAGACCCAATTTTTGCTTGGATAACGTAACTAATGTAAATGTATAGTCCATAATGTGCCTAACATGTATAGTCCATAATGTGCCTAACAACTTTGTCAAAAGATGTGCGGCGCTAAAATGTCCCAAAAAAAAGTTATAGCTTTTCTAAGATTGTTGGATCGAATTAAATACCGAAAATATTTTTTTCTGCCAACACTGCCAGTGTACCAATGGAAGCCAGATTTCAATCCGCAATAACTTTAGCGTTTCTTGTCTTATCGATATGGAATGTTCAGATGAACTACTCATAAACATTTGCACAACTTTATGGGTGTATTTGGAGATGCCTCCTACCCCCCCCCCCCCCCCTATGCCAACCCAACACCTCTCCCGCAATTCATAATAATGGAAATACTGTTTCAAACTGAAATAACTTTAGTGTTTCTTATCTTGTCGAGTTGGTTTGTTTGTTGGTTTGTTTGTTGATTTGATTCAAAAACATTTAATCAATCTCATATGCCCAGTTGTTAGAGGGAGGTGGGGGGGGGGGGCATACTATATTCCATCCACCACCATCTCCGGAGTTTCTCATCTAATAGAGTCGGTACATTCGGATGAGCTATTTAAAAATTGATCAGTCTTATAGGCTTATGTCAATGATTTCGATAAAAACAAATCAATCATACGTTTGGTATGATAGATTAGATCAATAGCTACAAAACCAGACCTATATGAACGCATAGCATGAATGTTTGCATTCATTCTTCTCTAAAACAAAAGAAGCGCTCCAATCGAAACCGTTTTTTCTATCTGCATCTGTATGCCGAAGTGATTTAAATGCCGTTTCAATGTGTGGTGGCACCCCACTTCGTTCAGCGAAAGACGAAAGTTCGTTCGATCCAGCGTTCCGTTATTTTGGAAGAGTTATTCGAGTGCGATCCTTGGAAATAATTGGTTTTTAACGTAGGACTACGTTTTTCTTTTCTATACCGGGTGCCGTTTCAAAATTTTGAAAAATGAGAGCGTTACGCAAAAGTCAAAGGTTTTTGAACGCTTATAACTCTCGTTCGACTTAACAGAATGACTTCATTCATGCATCATTTTATCAAAAAGACTCACACATTTTTTGCATCAAAATTTGAATGAAGTTCAATTGGCAATAGTAGCTCAATTTTTCATTTGAAAATGACCTTCTTTTGCTCCCATACAAATTTGGATATCAACAGGTTGAAAAATGTGTTTTCCCTAGCAAGGTCATAGGAAACTAGTAACAAATGTCTTCTTCTTCTTCAAAATAACTTTTCCCCGTCCCACACAAATTTCTGAACGCACAAAGCTATTGGTCGAAAATGACATCATATTTGCGCTACGCTCTGATTGGTTCATACTGCCACAGTAACCTTGCCAGCAATTATGGAACACGTGGGAACGACCGAACACCAATAATCAGTTCTCGCTGTGCATCCGTAAGCGACAGACGTGTTTGGCGAGCACGTTGTAGAAAACGCCGCCCGTGAAAACAAGAAGACCAGATTCATCCCACTTCACCTGCAGCTGGCCATGCGCAACAACGAGGAGCTGAACGAAAAAAGAAAGCCCAAGTGGAATCGAAAACATTACTCCCCCGTCAACTAAATCCGTCCTTATCAGGACGACCAAATCAGTTTACCAACTAAAGAGTTGGGTTCCCGTCGCGTCCCCGATTATACTACAAAGAACGTTGAACAACAAACGAACGAAAGTCTAGAAGGAATAATTCGAGCCAAGCTGCAACACATCAGTGACCATGTGGTGGAGTTCACCATTGATCCTAGTTATGCGTACCGGATTAGTTGCTGTTGGTGGGAAGCAAATTAGGCATATTTCTGTTGAGAAAATCATCCGTCTAGCGTGCACTAATTCAAACTAATTATTGTGGCGCAATAACAGAAGTTCGTCCCCTTTGGTGCAATTTGTATCACATTGCCTTCGTTGGTACCGCCTTCTTTTGTGCAATAGCATCCGACGCCATGACATACCAGCTCTTAGCTGAAATTTTGATTCAGTCTTACAACAGTCGTGGAGCTGTGCAGTGGCTTTTCGCACGCAGTTAGCGGTAGCAAGCACCCTGAATGGTGCACTGGCGAGCAGTCGTTGCCCACACTCCCGCTTCTTTCTACTCAATTTTTGAGTACAATTGTATGCTATCTCTTTTTCCCTCACGGATGTGTTACTCAATTTTCGTTAAACAGTGGATCAACTCAATTTTTGATTAGATCAGCTTCTTACGAAAATTTAGTAACATTTCCTTGAGAGAAAAAGAGATAGCATACAATTGTACTCAGAAATTGAGTAAAATGAAGCGGGAGTGCATAGAGGCGTTGATACAGTTGGCTGTTGGCAGGGATGCCATATTCACAGACATGTCTGTAAATTTGTAGACTTTTCATTTTTATTGCAGACTTTTTTACACGGTGTTCTGTTTAGCGTTATTATCAAAAATAATATACCATTAAATCGGTGAACGCCAGTTGGTTTGTTATGCTATTCTATACCTCTGGGCAAATTTTCAAAAAAAATCCTTGGACAAAATTTTGAGTTACGCCCTTTTTAAGTCGTAAAAGAAAAAAAATCGAATAATCTCAATATAACATCATACAAAAACACATTTATCATCATAACGATAAAAGCCAGTTGGTTTTTTATGCCATTCCACACGTCTGGACTTATATTTGAAAAAAAAATCCTTGTGCAAAATTTTGAATTACGCCCTTTTAAGTCGTAAAAGCTAATAAATCGAATGAAAATCAATATAACGTCAATAATAACACATTTATCATCAAAATGATGAACGCCAGTCTGTTTGTATTACCATTATTCACTTCTGGATCGGTTTTTGAGAAACTTTGAGGATAAAATTGGTTACTTACGCCCTGTTGAAATTACCGTAATTACAGAGTTTTTAAAGCAAATCGATATATGAATATGTGGGTCAGTAACCGCCTAGAAACATAATTTTTTGTAGAGGCACAATGCATTTTTCAAACAGCTGTAACCAATTGAAAAGTAAGTCAGTTTAGCTGAGATTTTCACGACTATAACATTTTGTCCAGATATAGCTTCTCCAAGCCTAATCATACTAAAAAGATTGCTTGTGAATTCATCTTCAAAAGCTTTTTTTTGGTTCCAGGTCCAAACATTATTCCGGACCCTTCATGGCGCCTGTAAACAATTGTGTAAAAAGCTAGTTCATCTAACAATCATTATCTAGAGTTTTCCGCAATTTTCCGATTAAACGTTAAATAGCCCGAGCAGGAGACAACAACATATGAATACCTAGTTTTGATCTTGATAACTGGCTTTGGTATCAAACAGCTCAGATTAAGAGGTAAAATATCTAACCAAAATACTTAAGAATTGGAAGCAAAATTTGGTATTCGCATAACATTGTGGGAACAATTTTATGGTATTATCCTCAGGTACCTCTTTATCTGAGCTCCTTAATACCAAGGCCAGTTATCAAGCTATTCGGTCCTGCTCGGGAGGTCATCGGAGCACATTTTGGCTTTATTGCTTGAGACTGATGCGAGTGATGTTTTTGGTTAAGAGACGGCTACCTCGACGATTAGAGAGACGAATCTGATTGCCACCTAAGTATATGAAATTCTTATTATTATTGATGTAAAGAACATATAAGTTGATGTCTATACCAGATGATGACGCTTTCTCAGTTAGAAAATAGGACACCGCAGCTTCTGCTGATTTTGACGGAGAATTTTTAGCCTTCAGAATTTTAGATAAAAAATCTGTTTGCTCAGAAGAGTTACATCCAGGCTTTTTACCTCGCTTAATTTCAGACAGGCAAACGTTACAAATGCGAACCACTTTAGCCACATCAGAAACTTTCTTTCTGGGACGGCCTGGCTTCACCTTCTACGGAACTACACCGGGTAAATTTTTCCCAATTACTACTTTCGCAGCCCGGAAAATTTCACAATTGCATGTACCAGTAGACCTGGACAGCTGTGTAGAGTCATATTTGTACTTGTACAGGTACAAGATTTCTTATTTTGAACCATTGTTTGTATTACACTTCCCTCTGCACGATGTACATATAGATGACGGATAATACCACTGTCGATTGGCAATATCGAGCAAATGACTTATTTCACAGCAAGGGAAGTGCATAGGTCTAACATTTTTGTTATTGGACAGGATAGAATGCACACTTTTCTCCGATTGGATTCATTACTATCCATTGTTTACTTTCAAAAAACAACCGTACTGTATTCGTTGTAAACACACCTTGTTATAAATTGTTAACAATGTTATAAATAACAATGCTTGCGTTGATTAACTTTTTTTTATCATCTAATGTCGTTTTCGTTTGTGCGGTGTAGCTACACCAGAACTGCACCGCCGTACACCGGGAAAAAATCGAGTTTACATTGTTTACAAACCAATGATGTTGAGCTGTCAAAGTCCCACCCTTGTTGGCGCTCTACACTTTATGGTGTAACACCGCAAAAACAAAAACAACATATAGTGTCTCAAACATAATTATGAAACGCGTATGTGTCATTTGTATCTTATGTGATATTGCATTAATTTTTTTCTCGAGTTTTGTAGTTACGACCACAAAAAGGCGTAAGTTCAAATAACGCCGATCTTTTTTATAATTCGTTTTAAGATGTAGAATGACAATACGAACAGACTGGCGTTCATCATTTTGATGATAAATGTGTTATTATTGACGTTATATTGATTTTCATTCGATTTATTAGCTTTTACGACTTGAAAGGGCGTAACTCAAAATTTTGCACAAGGATTTTTTTTTCAAATATAGGTCCAGTAGTGTGGAATGGCATAAAAAACCAACTGGCTTTTATCTTTATGATGATAAATGTGTTTTTGTATGATGTTATATTGAGATTATTCGATTTTTTTTCTTTTACGACTTAAAAAGGGCGTATCTCAAAATTTTGTCCAAGGATTTTTTTGAAAATTTGCCCAGAGGTATAGAATAGCATAACAAACCAACTGGCGTTCACCGATTTAATGGTATATTATTTTTGATAATAACGCTAAACAGAACACCGTGTTTTAACGATGCAGACATTTAGCAGACATTTTATTTATGTTGCAGACTTTTACAGACATTTTAAATATTCTTTAAATTTCAAATAAAGGTATTCTCTGACGTTCGGATTTAAAACGTACCAGGATCTGAACAGTATAGTGTATTCGGTAAGAAGCTTTGTTGTAATATTTTAAAATATCGTAGGTTTCATTTAAAGTAGAAATACCTGAAGAAACGAAAGCGGTGGGCAACTTGGAGGCACAACCCAACAAACATCGGTGTTGAATTAGAGCTTGTTCAAACAAATTTGGAGAAGCTATTCAGCTATTCTAGAAGAAACAGCTGAATAGCTTCTCCAAATTTGTTGAACAAGCTCTAATTTAACACCGATGTTTGTTGGGAATGCGCCTGGAGATAAGTATCGTATAGGCCCTTTCCGAGGGTAACATGGAGTCCCTACTTATGTAGTGTTCAATCCCACGCGTGTTCAAACCCATGCAAACCCATGCAACAAAACCAAAGCGTTGGTAATATTGGTCCTATTAAGTAACAACGAAAATCAAGGTTCACAACAATACAAATCATATTTTATAAATTAAGAGACTTCCTCGAAAAAAAAACTTCTCCTATGGTCAGGTAGAAACTTCTCAGAAGGAGCAACCAGTTCAGCTTGAATAACCTTCAAAAATTCATTACTGAAGTTCAAGATCATACTTACCGGAATTTCAAGACAGAACTTCCCCAAGAATCAGGAGAGGACTTATCAGAGCTTCAGAAAGAAGTGTAGGGAAGAGGATTTCTCTGAAGTTTGGAATTTTTCAGAGCTTCCCAGAAATTCAAAGTTGAACTACCCAGAAGTTCAGAAAAAAACATTCCCAAATTTCCTAGAAGGGCACTAACTATAATTTATAAAAAAATCAGGAAAAAAAATCCTCAGACCGATGCGTCATAGAAGCTGAGGAAAGAACTTCTCTCAAGTTCAGGAAATAAATTCCCAAAAATTCCGGAAGAAACTTCTCGAATGGTTAGTTGGAACTTCCTAGAAGTGCTTGGCAGCTTTTCCAAAGCTCAGACGAGAACATTAGAAAGAACAAAATGAAACTTCCCAAGAGCATTGGGGGTGCTTTCTTCTAATTTGAGCACGCCTTTCCCAATACTTCCGGAAAAAACTTCTCCAAAGTCCTGAAGAAAGTTTCCCAAATATTCTGAACAGGACTTCTCTGAAGTCTAGGAAGAAACTTCAAGAACAAATTTAAGGGAATTTTCCTAAAAAATTTGGAATGAAATTTTCCTCGCATTTCCGGATGGGACCAACCAGAAGTTTGGAAAAAATAAGCTCAGGAAAAAACTTCCCGAATTTTAGGAAGAAACCTACCAAAGAGGGTACTACCTGTATGGTCAAGAAGGAATTTTTCAAAAAAATCATTAGAGAACTCCTCAGAAGTTCACAAGAGGACTTCTCAGAAGTTGCGAAGAGAAGTGCTAGAAAGCTTGCCTAAAGTTCCGAATCGAAGGTTCCAGCATTTCAGAATGAAAACTTCTCGAAGTTCACGAAACCCCAGAAATTATAGTAGATTCTTTTGATAAAATCAGGAAGAAACTTTCTAGAAGAGTAGGGGGATCTTTCTAGTAGTTCAAGCAGGAATTTCTCAGATATTCAGGAACAAACGTCCCCGAAACTCGCCTGAAGATCAGAAGAGATTATTTCGGCAGTTCAAACAAGAACTTCTCAGAAGTTCAGGAAGAAACTTCTAACAACGTAAGAAGATTTTTCAAGAAATTCCGGACAGTACTTTCTCAAAGTTTTCATTCAACAAAGAAACATTCCTCGTAGTTCAGAATAGGATTTATTAGAAGTTTAGAAAGTATTATGTTCAGGAAAAAAAATTACCAAATGTTTCTGGAAGGTAATGTTGGGTTCTTAAATGTGAATTTCGAAGAAAATAAGGAGTGGCTGCCAAGAAAATCATGAGGAATTTTGCCTGAAGTTCAGGAGGAAACTTCCCAGAATAAAGAGCCTTGCAGAAGATCAGAAGAGAGTTACCCTGAAATTTAAGAGATAATCACTGACTTACCGAAGAAGCAATCATGCATATGACTATAATGATATTGATGATCATGAGTAATGTTTACACCATATTAAAATATGGTATACATCATCAACGGTTATTGTTGAATCAAAAAAAGTCTGTTGATTTTATCAAATGAAAATTGTGATTTTAAAATACAAAACTGGAAAGAACGTTACAAGGGGATAAAAACTATAGAAAATTGTGTCATCAATGTGAATGCTTCAAGCTTCAGTGTCACTTTAAAAATATGAAACAATAGTGTAAGGTTGCATACAATCCAAGAAATAGATGCAGACATGTTAACATAATCATAAAAATAGCGATAATGACAATTACTCGCTCTCTTATTACGTCATTTCTTTGAAACAAGTCTAATTTTGTAAAAAAATATTACAGACTTTTATAGACATTCCCAGATATTTCAAATTTTTATCACAGACATTTGAAAAACATATCTGGCATCCCTGGCTGTTAGTGTCGATGCTCCTGTCAACCTTGCTGAGAGAGACATGGCTGCTGAAGCCTACGAGTTGGCGGGAAAAAGCCGCTCGTGACGAGACAAACAACCCTAGGGGAATCGCAATCTATTTCTCCCTCGTCAATTAAATCCGTCCTTTTCAGGACGACCAAATCAGTTTATTAACTAAAGAGTTTGTTTGGTTGAATTTTTCGTTTTGTCGGTTTGTAGTTCAATTACGCCGCGTCCCGGAGTATATCACAAAGACCGTTGAACAAATATCGAACGAAATTTTAGAAGGGAAGATTCGAGCCGAATTGCGACACGTCAGAGACCAACTAGACTATGTGGTTGAGTTCTTTTTAGTTCCTAGTGGTGCATACCGGATTAGTTGCTGGCAGTGGCTAGCAAATTAGGAACATTTCTGTTAAGAAAATCATCCGTCTAGCGTGCACTAATTAAAACTAATTATTGATGCACTTAGTATCACATTGACTTCGTTGAATGAAAATTTGATTCAGTCTTACGGTAGTCGTAGTTCTGTGCAGAGCAAAATGTGCTGTAGAGTCCCTACGATAATGCATGTATGTGTGTGGTAAAGGAAACAAGGAAACGCAAGAGAGAATCAAATATACACTGGACAAATAAAGCATGTTTATTACACGCATTTTTTTTTTTTTTTTTTGATGTTGGTTCAAGGGTATAGAGAAACACAAAATTTAATATTGCTATTGGCCATAACGATTCGGGGGAACAACTACTCTTCCACTGCGTGTCACTTGAGGAGAATTAGGGTGTGGGTCTGAGGACTGACTAGAGAATGAGTGGAACGAATCAGAATCGGATTCAGGATCACTGAACCCCATTAAGTCCGGCTCGTTTGTATCACTGCCATAACTAGAAGTATCATCACTCTGGGAACGTTCGTTGCTTTTGGGGACAAGCCTTGTGTTATCTTTTGGAGGACTTACAACCCTTTTAGACTCAACTGTATTTGGAGAAATATTATCATCGACTAGCAACTCTCCCGGGTCCACTTCAGTGTTAAGAGTAGGCGACAAAAACCGACGATTTCGGCGAAAGTGATTTCCAAAACCATCTTTGACAACATACGATCGGCTATTAACTTTGCGGATTACGATACCATAGCGCCAATCTTTAGAGTCCTTTCTAAACATTACTTTCTGGCCCTCAGATAACAATGGTAAAGGCTTTGCGTTTCTATCGTAGTATCTCTTTTGAGTTTCACGCTTTTGCTCCATTCTCGAACGGATCGACGGATTGTCAACCGCTAGCCTAATTAAGAGAGTTTCATCAATTGGCATACGTGTTTTCACTTGCCTTCCGAAGAACAGTTGACTGGGTGACATCTGCATGCTGGCTATAGGAGTCGTGTTGTATTCCAGAATACGATACTGGTATTCGACAAGATCATCGGCTTCGTAACATCTTTTCAGAATGTTCTTTGCAATCGCCACCGCCTTTTCAGCAAGACCATTGCTCTGTGGATAACGTGGACTTGAAAATTGAAGAGAAATATTATTTCTGTTGGCGTATCTATCGCATTCCAAAGAATTGAATGGTACGTTATCACTACGTATTGTTGTCGGATAACCATAGCAGTTGAAAAACTTATCAAACAGCTTACATACACTTGTCATTGTTTTATCTTGCAGTTGATCACAGCAAATGAAACCCGAAAAGGCGTCAATTATCACCAACCAGTCATGTCCACCATACTCGAATATATCAGTGGAAACTTTTTGAAACGGATAGTTAGGCAGCGAGTCTTGAAGAAGAGGTTCTTTTTGATTGCTCCGTTTGAATTTTTCACAGGTTTCCACTATTTCTTTCAAATCGTTTGTCATACACGGGCAGAAAAACTGCATCCTAGCACTAGCAAGCGTTTTCTCGATTCCAAGATGTGGTGCATGTAGCCATTTACAAATAAGGTTCTGAAGCTCAGTTGGGATGACTTACCTATGGTTTTTGAATAACAGGCCATTTTCAAAATGCAATTCATGTATTTTGCAATGACATTTGTAAAATAACATACTGAGATCATCTAAAACGTGATACGAAGGCCACCCACTTTGAATATACCTAACGATACGCATGTACCGTTCGTCTCTATTCAAAGTTACTACATAACGATCATAGTTCTCTTCGGACATGCATGCACGTTTAGTAAGGCTGTGTACCATACCGTCAAGTTGTGAGTCACTCTCGTCCGTTGTTTTTAATGCAGCACGTGACAAGCAGTCTGCCACCAGCATACTTTTACCCGGCAAATACACCAGTGACAATCCTGGATACTTAAGCAAAGCCAAAAACATTCGTTGCAAACGTGGCGTGACATCATCTATGTCACGCTTTATAAGACTCTCAAGCGGCTTATGATCTGACTCGACCACAAATTCTCTTCCGTACAAGAAATTATGGAACCGTGAGCACGCAAAGACCACTGCAAGTAGTTCCTTCTCTATTTGGGTCCATTTTTGGTCATTTTGGGACAAGGTACGAGATGCGAACGCAACGGGACCGTTTTCTTGCAATAGCACACATCCTAGTCCGTCCTTTGAGCTGTCCGTTTGCACTTTACAAGGCTTTTTGGGATCGAAAATTGCAAGTACTGGAGCTTTTCCTAATGACTCACAGAGATCTTTGAATTCTTCGTCATGATGGATCGTCCATTGCCATTCTACACCATTGTGAGTTAGATTACGTAGATGCGAAGTTCGCTTAGACAAATTGGGAATAAATTTAGCCAAATACTTCAGTAAACCAAGCAGCCGAGAAACATCAGACACATTTTTCGGCTTGGGCAATTGCATTACAGCACGAACATCCTTATCTAGTGGACAGATTTCACCTTCTTCAATTGTATGTCCCATGAACTTAACCCGATTTTGACGATATTGTAACTTATCTGGATTAAACTTAACATTGTTCTCCAGGGCTCTTTCAACTACTTGAGATAAAATAAAATCATGATCTTCCGCATCAACTCCCGCAATAGCTATATCGTCAAAATAAATCTCAACTCCGGGTATATCGCCAAATATTTGCACCATCCGCCGTTGGAACATCTCGGGTGCGTTATTCAAGCCAAATGGTACCCGGTTCCAACGGAAACGACCGAACAGCTTCATGAAGGTTGTCAAGTTTGAGCTTGGTTCATCCAACTTCATTTGCCAAAACCCACTGCTAAGGTCCAAAACTGTGAACACACGTTTTCCCGATAATCGGCTAAAAAGATCTTCTTGCGTAGGAATTAAATAATGTTCTCGTTTAATACACATATTTAGTGGTTTAGGATCTAAACAAATTCGCAATCTGCCATTCGGTTTCTCAACTACCTGCATATTGCTTACCCAATCAGTAGGATAGTCAACCAAAGAAATCACATTTTGCTCTACCATATGTTTCAGCTCATTCTTAACCCGATCATGCAGTGCAAGAGGAATTCGTTTCTTAAAGTGCAATGTTGGTATCGAATTTGGTTTGAGAATTATGGCATTTGTTCCAGGAAACTCACCCAGGCCCTCGAAAAGATTTCGAAAACGACACACAAACTCATTCTTGTTGTTTGGAATATCAATAACTTTCCTAATGTTGCACAACCGCTTGATCAAACCAAATTCACTACATGTTTGCAATCCAAGAAGGGGCTCAAATCCATCGTCAACTACTAAGAACTGGGCAGACTGGGGAATATTCGTTGAGGGATCTAGACAGGTTAATTGTGCTTTTCCATAAATGTTTATTCTGTTCAGACTGTAATCGAGCACAGGTCCATCCTCAAAGGTTCGAATGGGACCACCAACTTGCTTAAAGATACTGAGAGGAACGCAATTTACATCTGAACCAGTGTCCAATTTAAATTCAACGGGCAAACTATTGATATGGTAGATCTTCTTCCACCTTTGTATTTTACCACTGTCTTGTAGGTTAGAGCTTACTCTGTAAGAACGGATACGGGGGTCATATTTCACACTACATGCATTATCGACCTTGTTTGTCTTACCTGCGTCAGTCCAATTGAGTGATTGTACAGATTTCTTCCATCCTCCGGATGGGGTCGCCTGGTTGACCCTGTTTTCGCTTCCTCCGGATGGGGTCGCCTGGTTGACCCGATTTGCCCGTCCTCCAGAAGGGATGGTCACCTGGTTGGCTCTGCTTCGAATACCGTCTTCCTTCTTATGGCAACACACTTTAAAATGTCCTACTACTCCGCAAGAGTGACAGACGGCCTTCGATGCTGCACACATTTGACGATGATTCCGATGATAAAGCTTTCCACAATTGTAGCAGGTTTTCCGGGTAATTGAATCTACTACCTCATGCGCTACCATTTCCGATTCCTTCTGTTCCACCACCTTCACTTCAAACGGTCCAGCTTTTCGATCGAGTAGCTGCCGGTTTTCTGATGCTGCCTCGAAAATCTTGCAAATTTCAATTACTTTCGTCAGTGGGTCATCCTTTCCATCGAGCAGTTTCAACTGCAGCTTCTTGTTCTGCACACCGATAATGATCCTATCACGTATCATCCGTTCGGAGTATGACAATTGGCAACCGGAACACTTGAAGTCACAATACTGCACCTGCGTTCGTAGCTCCGTCTCAAAGTCACCAAAAGACTGCTTCTCTTTTTGCGTCACTAAATTAAATTTGAACGCCTCCATCGCCACATTCCTGCGCGGCAAACAGTAGTTGTCAAATGCCAAAATCACCTCTGGTAGTGTACGTGCAGCATTGCCGTTGCGATCATCCCTTTGCTCACCAACACCACCTACGGCAGCAGCAGCTTCTGCAACCTCAGCTCCAGCAGCAGCTCCTCCAGCAGCCGATTCGTCCTGTCCAAACATATCCTCAACGTTGCCATCATTTGGGTACAGCGTATTATAAATTTCTACTCCGCGCGGTCCAACCAGCCACAAAAAAGTAGCTATTTTGTTTGCATCAGTTTCTCCGATCTTATTGTTCGCTCTCAAGTAGATAGCAAACGATTGCTTCCAGCGGGGCCATTCCTTCGCGAGGTTTGCCGTGTCAAGTGGCTGAGGCAAACGCATGTCGAATCCAGACGCCATCTTACACACCAATGCGTGCGACTATTCCTGCGCTTTCGCAATTCTTCCGGAGACTTCAGGATCTACTTCATAAACTTGTGAGACATCCGTATCCCACTTCTGACACCATGTAGTAATTCGTCTACTGGTTTATATTTATATTTATAACTTTATTTTACTTAGGTTCATCCGAATTACACTGCTCGCTAATATCTTCTACACTGGACTGACGCAGTAAATTTCTAACTGTACAAAAGAGTCCCTACGATAATGCATGTATGTGTGTGGTAAAGGAAACAAGGAAACGCAAGAGAGAATCAAATATACACTGGACAAATAAAGCATGTTTATTACATCAACTATATCCGTCCTTTTCAGTACAACCAAATCAGCTTGCTTATTAAAGAGTTTGTTTGGTTGAATATATCTGCTGTTTGAAATTTCAATCATTCGATAGGAATCAAATAATTTTGGGAATGCATGTGGTTCAACCATCGTTACCACCATTATTAAAACCAAACGGTCCTTTTTAGGGCCACCAAATGCTATCTAAAGAGTAAACAATAGAATTTTCTTACGTATTTATTTCATAATGCTGGTCGGTCTATCGTTCAATTAGCACTATTTCAACCTAGACGTCTATCGGAAATAATAGACTATGAATTCCCAAACAGGCCACAACCATCTACAACGCCATAAGGATAATGATTTCTAGTTGGTCGATAATATCAACAGAATATGCTCTTAAGGTGCATTCTCGCTTCACCATCTCGGAAGGCAAACAGTTCCAGCTGCAAGATTAGGAAGAAGATAACGTACACGGAAGAAACAAACTCCCCAAAATTAAGTTCATTTCACCCAACTCTGGAGTTCGGTGCGGGAAGCCAAATTTGAGTATATGCCATAGTACTCAAATTTGAGTAACTGTATACAAAGTTTATGGCGGATAAATATAACCTAATGCAATAAAACTCGTAAAAACCAAAGGAGAGAACTTTTCCGCACGGTTAGTTAGTAAATGTTATATAACTTTTAAAATGAAGTGCCTCTCTCGTGATGATAGAATAAAAACATAAATTTACTTGATAATTTTATTGATTTTGTTTGTTTCTTTATTTTTAACAATAACGGCTAGTTTAATACCGTAACATATTTATTGTTTTTCGGTTTTAAATCTAATATACTTCAAATAATAAAAGTATGCAAATGACTTCCATTTTTATTCAAAAATTTGTTGTCAATGAAGTACTCACGCATTGAGTAATGTTTACCTAATGTGCAGAATCAAATTTACCCATCTCTCCAGTTCAACTACAGTACTCAACTTTAAGTTTAAAAATACTCAATTATAGGTACTTTGTTTTTTCCGTGTATAGCACCTTATCTACCGGGTGTTGAAGCATTTTAACCCGATACTGTCGTTTCCTCCAAAACAATAAAGGCTGGGCTACAATGGGGAGCGCAACGGCGCGGTGCGGCAGTTTTTGACATAAAATATATGGATTAACTGTCAAACGCTGCCGCAACGCGCCGTTGCGCTCCTCATTGTAGCTGGGCCTTAAGCATTATGAACAGCTTCATAATTGACATTTCCGAGCGGATTGAAAGCGTATCTGCCCGACTGACTTAAATCAATTGGCGGATGGCCCTGACGTCTCTGGAAATTCAAACTGCCCCTCGATCATGCTGCCGGGAGAGCTAGCTTAACACGAGGTTTCCGAGCGAACCGATGCCATGGTCAAGTAAACCAGCTTCATGACGAAATGAGGTGGTGTTAGTAGCTGTTCCCTCAAACCCCTTTTCGTTTGTTTTGGAAAGCTGGAGGCTGGGTTTCGGGATAATCGATTGTGATAAACATCTTTCCTGTGCCGAAGCCGTAATGTTTTCAACATTTGCACTTTTAGCAGTGTTGTACACACATAGGTCTAGCAGAAACCGTATGCAATTGGAGGTGAATGAAACCAGCTTCTTGAGTAGAATGTTTCCCAAATGAACAAAACTCATTCGCACTACAAGGTATATTACGTGATATAGAGTATCTTGATATCATATGACATACATATTATTTCCAGTGAAAGCAAGATGTATGAATGTACACACTTAATTATTTTTACCGGGCTCGGTTAACAAATTACCGATTTCTCAACAGCTGAGCTCTCGGTGGTCACCTCGGTAATCAATTTAAACTACTGATTTCTCGGTGCTGCATAACGTTTAGCGATATGTCAAACAATACCGAACTGTTCTTCAAAATTAACTGAACAATCTTTAAAAAAAAACCGAACATCTCGCCACACCAATATGTTCAATTACCGAGAACCTTTGTATTATTTTAACAGTTGTTTTTGTAATTTATTACCGAAAAATTCGTAAAATTAGTGCGGAATATCTGCAAAATATCGAACGACATGTTAATTTATGCCCTCATTTTTTGCGGTGATAATAAAAAATAAGCTCATTGACTGGACACTTGTTCTGAGTTAAATTTTCATTCGTTCTAATAAACTGCATACAACACACCAAAAAAAATTAATTTATTCCAAATGCAGTTTGAATCACAAAAGTTCCAAACTACTCATTTGAAATTATTCACTGGATCGATCGGAAAAATGTTTCGCCAGTGGTGGACAACACACCGATGTTCATTATGGCTGCAAAAATAAAGGAATAGAACTGTTTGTTCTCAGGACTCACATCGCAATTGAAGATGTGAATTGCTTCGCGTAAAATTACCTCCATTTCTAAATCAGCACAATTTTTTGCTCGGGGAAAAACACGCGTTTAGTTAGAAGCGTTCACTTTATAACTGAAATTTATAAAAAAAATGGCGTCATATAGAACGTTGAATAAGTCATTCGCAAACTAAGAGTTTGGAATAATATTGACGATAGCTCGGTTTTTTTTGCTGAATATTCGCTACACAGAATAACTGATTTTACAAAAAGTACCGAGTTTTTTCTGAAACCGAGGTAATTCGGTTATATGTATTACCGACATCTGTATTCTTGTATTATATTTTACAGAAAAATCAGTAATAATATTTACAGAAATCAGTAAATATTGTACAAAAAACCGTTCTCTCAGTAGAAATTCATTTTTACAGAATAAAATCAGCAAAAAATATTACCGAGCTGAAATTATGGATTTAAGTGTGAAGATACCAAGACAGGCTATATCAATAAAGGTTGTAGTGCGAACGTTTAGTGTATGAGCGGTTCCATATCATTTCAGCAACGAGTAATTTTCATATTTTTTGATTTGCATGAAACCTTGCATACAAGTTTTTGGGGAAGAAAAACGCCGTTTTGCATACTTGGTTCGCCATTTTGAATCTAGCCTTACTTATGAGAAGGGCCTATGAAAAATGCACATGATATCTTCAAAAATTTTTATCTCGGAAACGGTTTGTCCGATTGGTTTGGTGTCTTCGGCGAAGTTTTAGACAATTATTGGTGCTATATGGAAAAAATATGCACGGTAAAAAAAAGTTTGGTTTTTGTGTTTTGAACTAAAATATAGATTTTCCCTTAAAAGTGATACATCAATAATTTTTTAATTATTTTAATGTTATAGCTGACTTCAAATTCTATCTAGTGCACAGTAGGTTGTTCTGAAGAAAAATAAGTTACAATGAAAAAAATTTAAAAAAAAAATTACAATTTTCAAAAAAGCTATTAAGAAAAGTCAACAAAGTTTGTCACCCTAATTTTATGAAAGAACATCAAATTTGCAAGCAAAAAGTACTTCAGTAACATTTTTCTAAGATGCACCGTTTAGAAGATATTACTGATTTAATATTGATTTTTTTGATAACCTAATAAGTTTTGGCCCTTTTCGGATGTACTCCGTGTTTTTTCAGTTTCAAAAGTATTTTTTTCGGAAAGATTGGAAAATTTTGAGTTAAAATGACACTGACAGCTTAGAGATTTGAGTGAAATTCTCTGCATTAAAAGTATATTGAAAAACAAGTTACAAAATCCCACCATCAGGAACAATGATTTCTTCCAGTTATTTTTGGTGTATTGTGTTGAAAATGTGCATTCAACTCTTGCATATCGCCTAACAGTTTAATCCATTTAAACTGGATGTGTTTATACTGTGCATATTTTCTCTCTATTGCCGAACATCGCCACAGACATCAAACCGATGAGACAACTCGATTTCGAGATACACCTTTTTGAGAACTGCAAATGCAAGCTCCTCAATTAGCAAGATTCAAAAGAGCGAATTAAGCTTATTTTTCAGGGATGGTGATTGTGCGCAATAAAAAATAACATTATATGTTGGATATCATCAGTTTATTTTTATTCCTGTATTTTTATAAAATTATTGTTTACACAACTTTCTTAACAATACAGAATATTTTGGCATCATTGTCAGGACAGTTTGAATAAAGCTTTGCCTTTATTGTATTTTCTGATAGAGGAAGAAATGAGTGGAATTTTTGAGTTCCTTGAATTGTTTTTGCATTATTATATAGATTATTTAGCTGCAAAGACATATTTTTGTATTCTTCTGTAGTAGAATAACAATATGACAACTTTGTAAGTTCTTCTTCTTTTCGTTTGTTTGCCCAATTAAACAACTCTCTTGCAGTCTTTATCGGGTGTTCGCGTTCTTTGGCTAAACTTGCTCTGGTAGCCATGCGTTTTATCGTACCTCCAATAGCATCGCATGGACCTTTTCCGTGCGATGTTGCAAAGAAATGCCATTCAGCGTCAATACCATACTTTGACTTAAATTTACAAAGGCTAGAAAAGTTTTTTCTGTTTTTATACTGTGAAGCAGCACCGTCTGATATGAAATAACTTTTTTTATGTTTTTATTTTGATCAATATGTAAAAAGTCTATCATTTTATCAATAAACAAATTAACAGCGACTGAATCATGTCTTAGTTCTTCAGAAATTATAATGAAGCTAAAATGTTTAATTTGCATATTTTCAGTATAATATATTACGAAAGGATGGATTGTGGCCTGTTGCACGTTCCAATGGTGTGATTGAACTTCATCCTGCAATTTTGCTGGAATTTTGAAGCTGTAATTTTCAGAAAAGTAACAAATAGCTAAAAATTCACCATCTTGCAAGTTTTGTTTTGTAGTTTTCAAAAAATTGGATTGTTCGGTTTTTACAAAATCATGCAGAATCAAACTTTCTAATTTTGAGCTGAAAAATGAAACAAACTCATCGGTTTGCTTTACAATAGTTTCTAAATCACATCTGTCAGTGGCAACCCATTGTTCGAATGAAAGCTTTTCAACAAAGTTTTCTTCCAGTTGTGTCAATAAACTCTTCTAAAACTGAGGTATCTGGGCAGTTTTTACATCTTCGTAGATGGCAATGAGTTGTCTTATTTTCGCAAAGTAATCTATTCGTTAATGTTTTTAGATCATTCAAGACATTGTATTTTTTTAAGCTATGTAGAATTAAATTGACATTTTCATGCGTAGTGCAAACGCAAACATTATGTGTTCCTGTGATAGTCAATAGTTTACATTGCCTTGGCCGGAGGCTTGCAAATGATGAAAACCCTATTTTTACATTGACGTATATTTCATTAAAGCGATTAAAAACTTCTCTCAATGTCATCATTAACAATCTTTTCTGAACAGCTAATCTCTTATTTCCTGTCTTTACGCTAACAAAATCTCTTTGGCCTGGCATTGCACGGCTTATATCATCGTCCTCAAAAAAAATCAAAACCAGTTCATACTTGTTAGCACGTTTTCAGCACAACGCACCAAAAATCACTTGAAGAAATCATTGTTCCTGATAGTGGGATTTTGTAACTTGTTTTTCAAAATACTTTTAAGGCAGAGAATTTCACTCGAATCTTTAAGTTGTTAGTGTCATTTTAACTCAAAATTTTCCAATCTTTCCGAAAAAATTACTTTTGAAACTGAAAAAACACGGAGTACATCCGAAAAGGGCCAAAACTTATTAAGCAATCAAAAAAATTAATATTAAATCAGTAATATCTTCTAAACGGTACATCTTAGAAAAATGTTACCGAAGTACTTTTTGCTTGCAAATTTGATGTTCTTTCATAAAATTAGGATGACAAACTTTGTTGACTTTTCTTAATAGCTTTTTTGAAAATTGTAATTATTTTAAAAAAATGTTTTTCATTGTAACTTTTTTTTTCTTCAGAACAACCTACTGTGCACTAGATAGAATTTTTAGTCAGCTATAACATTAAAATAATTAAAAAATTATTGACGTATCACTTTCAAGAGAAAATCTATATTTTAGTTCAAAACACAAAAACCAAACTTTTTTTTTACCGTTCATATTTTTTCCATATAGCACCAACAATTGTCTGAAACTTCGCCGAAGACACCAAACCAATCGGACAAACCGTTTCCGAGATAAATTTTTTTGAAGATATCATGTGCATTTTTCATAGGCCCTTCTCATAAGTAAGGCTACATTCAAAATGGCGAACCAAGTATGCAAAACGGCGTTTTTCTTCCCCAAAAACTTGTATGCAAGGTTTCATGCAAATCAAAAAATACAAAAAATAAAAACTGGAAAAATTTCCCACTTGTTCGTGGAATCGCTCGTATGGGAATTCGATTTGGAAGGAAACCAATTTCGGCCACTCTTTAAACAATCAAGCGATGTAGATTGCACATTGCTTCGTAGTCCTACGTCAACTTTGCGTACAACCCCATTGGGCTGTCCCTTCTAGTTTTTTTCTCAAAGTCTATTCACTACAGTGAGTGAAGTGAGCGTGAGTTGTTTTTTCTAAGAAAGCAGTGTGGTTTTCCAGTGAAATAAGAAAATCAAGCAGTGCTTAATAGCGAATTATCATCCCGCTTATTTTCGCTTCATCTCCGCGTGGTGACGCTAACCAGCGATACACTACTACACCGCCAACGGTCATCCGACAGCGTTGAGCGAGTGCAACGGAAGGCGATCGCTTCAGCGCACCGCTCCCCGCTCCCCGCATAGAAGTGCGACGTTCACGCATACGGTGTGTCAGCAGCAGCAGCAACAGCATCAACAGATCAGTAATATTAGTTAAGTCCCCCCCTTTCTGTCGTCCCACTAGAGTTTAGCTTTAATTGGTGTGTTCTTTGTTTGTGTTTGTGAGTGATTTAAATTGTTGGGAGCGTTCATGTTGAAGAGGATTCTTCGACATGGACGGTTTGGCTGAAAAAGTGCCTTTGCCACCCGATGATGAGGAGGCACAAACAAAATTCCGACCGCGATCGTATCCAATGGACTCGGTCGGTCCATGGGTTGTCTACTTTCAGCCCAAAATTAAACCTCTGCATGTGTACCACATAACTACTGATTTGACGAAGCGATTCTCAGCCGTGACAGAGATCACGAAAGTTAAATTTAATAAACTCCGAGTTGTCGTCTCTAACCTCAAGCAGGCTAATGAGATTGCTTCCTCCCAGCATTTTACACTGGAATATCGAGTTTATATTCCAGCTCGTGATGTGGAGATTGTAGGAGTGGTCACAGAGGCGAGTCTGTGTTCTGAAATTTTGGAGAAGCGAGCGGTTGGCCGATTTAAGAACTCTCTGCTCCCCCCAGTTCAGATACTGGAAGTAAGATAATTAGTTAAATTATCGCACAGCGAGGGTAAGAAAAAAGTTACCCCCACAGACTCGTTTCGGGTGACCTTTTCTGGCTCTGCCCTTCCTCACTACTTAGAACTGGACAAGCTTCGGCTACCTGTACGGTTGTTTGTACCCAGGGTAATGATCTGCCAAAACTGCCAGCAGATGGGGCATACGGCCTCCCATTGCGGCAATAAGGCATGCTGCGCAACTTGCGGGGAGAAACATGAGGCTGGTCCCTGTGCAGATAACACACTAAAATGCGTTTTTTGCAAGGGAACCCCTCCTCATGCTCTCTCGTCCTGCCTGGCGTATAAACAACGCGGGGAAAAATTAGAACGTTTGCTAAAACAACGTTCAAGATAATCTTTTGCAGAAATGCTTAAGAAAGCTTCGCCACCCGATACCAATACAAATCCTTTCGCTCCTCTGTCAGATGGCGAGTCTGATTCGGACTTGGTTGAGGAGGGAACATCTTTCAGTTATCCGGAAGGTGCTTCACGGAAGCGAAGACGCATCCGAGCAGGTAAAGCAGCTGAACAGAAGCCTCAAACCAACAAGCCCAATTCAAAAAGCAGTGAAAAGAAAGTTAATCCGAATCCTCCTGGTTTTCGTAGTGCCGACTACACACAGGATTTCCCATCTCTCCCGGGGACATCCAAAATCCCTGATACCCCGATTTTAAGAACAGAAGCCCCTCTTCATCTGGGCTGTTCTCATTTGATGATATTGTGGAAGGTATTTTCAAGTACCTTGAAATTTCTGACCCTCTTAAAAGCATTGTTATGGCAATGCTTCCCACTGTGAAAACTTTTTTGAAGCAATTAACATTAAAGTGGCCCCTCCTTGCAGCTATCATTTCCTTCGATGGATAATTTGCAAAAAGAGGTCGGGGATTTGATCACTGTTCTGCAGTGGAATTGTCGAAGACTCATTCCTAAATTGGAATCATTTAAATTTTTAGCTAACAATATTGGTTGTGATACATTTGCTCTTTGTGAAACATGGCTTTCGCCCGAAATCGATCTTCCGATTCATGATTTCAACATTATTCGGCTTGATCGTGAGGATTCACGTGGAGGAGGAGTACTTTTGGGGATCAAAAAGTGCTACTCCTTCTATAGAGTGAATTTTCCTCCAATTCCAGGTATTGAAGTTGTCGCATATCAGGCTGTTATTAAAAATAAAAGCCTTTGCATTGCTTCTGTATACATTCCTCCTAGAGCACCAATTAACCGAAAACAACTCTCAGATATTTGTTCGGTCCTTCCTTCTCCACGGTAGATCATGGGAGATTTTAACTCTCACGGTACAGGCTGGGGAGAACTGTATGATGACAACCGGTCTTCCCTGATATATGACCTTTGTGACAACTTCAATATGACAGTTCTCAACAATGGAGAAGTAACACGCTTGGCTGGTCCATCCTCACTTGGCAGTAGGTTAGACCTCACACTTTGCTCGAATTCATTATCGTTGGACTGCACGTGGAATGTGATCCAGGATCCCCACGGTAGTGATAATTTGCCTATAAAAATTTCGGTTGCCACCGGGCTCACTCTGCCGGAATCTATCAACGTCACGTATGATCTAACTCTTAATATCGATTGGACAAGGTTCAAGACAGCAGTAGATGAAGCCCTAACAACGGTAGAAGAGCTTCCACCGCTGGAGGAATATAGCTTCCTCTCCAACCTTATTTTTCAAAGCGCGCTTCAAGCTCAAACTCGACCAGTTCCAGGGACGTCATTTCGCAGGAAACCTCCTTCCCCATGGTGGGATCAGCAATGCACCGAGGTTTACCGCAAAAAGTCCGACGCGTTCAAAGTTTTTCGTAGACGTGGAACACCTGAGCACTTCGAAGTATACACGGCTTTCGAACGCGAATTTAAGAGCCTTGTCAAGGCCAAGAAACGCGGTTACTGGCGACAATTCGTGGACGGGCTATCCCGTGAAACGTCGATGAATACCCTTTGGAATACGGCGTGAAGGTTGCGTAACCGAACAACGAATAACGAAAGCGAAGAGTACTCGGACCAATGGATCCTCAAGTTCGCGCGAAAAGTTTGCCCAGATTATGTGCCAGCACAAATGTTTCCTGGCGAACCCACGAATTCGATAGAAGAGATCAGCCAACCTTTTTCAATGGTAGAACTCTCTCTCGCACTCCTTTCGTGTGGCAATACGGCTCCAGGGGCTGATAGAATCAAGTTCAACTTGCTTAAGAACCTCCCAGACGTAGCTAAGAGGCGCATGTTGCACTTGTTCAATCAGCTTCTGGAACTCAACATTCTACCGGATGATTGGAGACGGGTGAGAGTTATTGCCATTCAAAAACCTGGTAAACCCTCGTCCGACCACAACTCCTATCGACCCATTGCGATGTTATCCTGTATTCGAAAGTTGTTGGAGAAAATGATCCTCTTCCGTCTGGACAAATGGGTAGAGACGAATAACCTGCTTTCAGATACTCAATATGGTTTCCGTAGGGGTAAGGGAACGAACGACTGTCTCGCGTTGCTTTCCACAGATATTCAGTTAGCTTTTGCTAAAACAGAGCAAATGGCTTCTGTATTCTTGGACATAAAGGGGGCTTTTGATTCAGTATCTGTTGAAGTTCTTTAAGATAAACTCCACGCTTGTGGCTTTTCACCATTAATGAACAATTTTTTGTACAATTTGCTGTCAGAGAAACATATGAGCTTTTCTCATGGAAACTCTACAGCTTTTCGATTTAGCTACATGGGTCTTCCCCAGGGATCCTGTTTGAGCCCTCTTTTGTATAATTTTTATGTCAAGGACATTGACGGTTGTCTAGGTGACAACTGTACGTTGAGACAACTTGCAGATGACGGCGTAGTGTCTGTCACGGGACCCAATGGTGTCGATCTGCAAGGACCCTTACAGGATACCTTAGACAATTTGTCTACTTGGGCTCTAGAGCTAGGTATCGAATTCTCTACGGAGAAAACTGAGTTGGTCGTTTTTTCTAGGAAGCATAACCCAGCACAGCTGAAGCTTAAAATTTGGGGTAAGCCGATAACTCATTCTATGTCATTCAAATATCTTGGGGTCTGGTTCGATTCAAAGTGCACCTGGAGATCCCACATTGAGTATCTGAAGCGAAAATGCCAGCCAAGGATCAACTTTCTCTGCACAATTACCGGGACCTGGTGGGGAGCGCATCCGCAAGATCTTCTTACGTTGTATCGGACAACGATTTTGTCGATTATAGAATACGGTAGTTTCTGTTTTCAGTCAGCGGCTCGGTCGCACATCATAAAACTGGAACGTATTCAGTATCGGTGTCTTCGTATCGCGTTAGGTTGCATGCACTTGATTCATACCATGAGTCTTGAAGTGCTTGCTGGCATATTGCCCCTCTCGAATCGGTTTTCAGAATTATCCCTCCGACTCCTCACCAGGTGTGAGGTTATGAACCCTCAGATAATCGGAAACTATGAGAAGCTTCTTGAGTTGAACCCTCAAACTCGCTTCATGAGCTTGTACCATTTGTACATAACACAGGATGTCAGCCCTTCGCTGAATATTCCCAATCATGTTTGCTTCTTCGATTTCGGAAATTCGGTTCATTTTGATTTATCCATGAAACAGGAGCTTCGTGGAATCCCAGAGTATCATCGTCCTATGATTTCTCCGGTGATATTTGCTGCAAAGTTTGGCCCAGTTGATCCCAACAAAATGTTTTTCACTGACGGGTTTTTGATAAAGGACTCCGCTGGCTTTGGTGTATACAATGAAAATTATAGCGTCGCTCGTAAACTTCAAGCACCTTGTTCTGTTGTTGTCGTGGAATTGGCGGCAATTCATTTTTCCTTAGAAATTGTTGCCTCACTTACACCGGATCAATACTTCATTTTCACGGATAGTCTCAGCTCTATAGAGGCTATGCGCTCCTTAAGGCCGGTAAAGCACACCTCTTATTGAAGAAAATTTTATTCTTTTATATCATCTTCTTTTATTATCATCTTTGTTTGGGTCCCTTCTCATTGTTCGATTCCTGACAATGAGAAAGCGGACTCGCTTGCAAGGGTGGGCGCTATGGAAGGCGATATTTATGACCGACAAATCGCCTTCAACGATTTTTTCTATATTTTTCGTCAGATATCACTCGATAGCTGGCAGTATAAATGGAGTAAAGGATTCTATCACTCCAAAAGTGTCTAAGAAATGTTGGTTCAGGGGATTGGATGTGGGTCGAGACTTCATTCGTGTAATGTCTCGCCTCATGTCTAATCATTATTCTTTAAACGCTCATTTGTTCCGTGTTGGGCTGGGAGACAGCAATCTCTGTGAATGCGGACAAGGTTACCAGGACGCAGATCACGTTATTTGGTTTTGTACTGAGCATCGTGGAATCACATCTGAGCTGTATGATTCCCTTCGGGCTCGAGGTAGACAACCCAATGTACCGATTCGAGACATTTTGGCTGCACGTGATCTGGAGTTTATGAAACTCATTTATGTGTTTTTGACTAACATTAGCCTTAGATTGTAGTTTGATTAACTTACCTCTTAAGGTTTAATTTTTGAGTAATGTGTGTGAGCGTTGTTGTGTGTGTGAGTGTGGTTGTGTGTGTGAGTGAGTGATTTTTGTTTTTTTTAATTAAAAACGCTCAATTAAAAAATTGTAATTTGAAGTTCTAGATATAAGAAAACGATTGTTCCTTACGCTTTGTTCAAAAGTTCCACCCCAATTTTCCCATCCTTAAAATTGTTATTCCTATTAACCTCGAGACGACCGCGAGTAATCGCTTCTATCCCCTTAACCTTAGTTCTAAGATAACTGATGTATATAAACATGAAAATTTGGCTCTGTAAAGTTGATTCGATTGAGCCTGTACAAATAAATGAATTTCTTAGAAAAAAATGTGTGGTGATGGAATTGAACCTTGTATGACGTAATTTGCGTCAGGAAGCAGTGTTGTATTTTTAATAATATCTAAGCGATGTTTTGCTCTCCATCAAATATAAAGAAACCTATACTGCCTTTCTACGCATAATTGTCCCATGTGATGTTACTATCCACAAAATAATCAAAACTCAGGTCAATTTGTGCCACGATTATTAGAAATGCTTCGTTAGACAAGATTTTCAGTAGTTTTATGGAACTAAATCAATTCTGGTGTGTCCTATTTATAGTTCATGATGAAATATATGATTGGAAGGAGTTTTCCTGCCACTAATAATGTTCCCTGATGTCATCACGTTTTCCGTGGGACAAATTGATCTGAGTTTTGGCTGTTTTGTGGAAAGTAACATGGGGCAGTTATAAGTAGAACGGCAGTATAGCAAGGTACATGAATGTGGGAAACAAATATGATAGAAACTTTTCATTAGTTGTTCAACCTCGTTCGTAAAAGAGAGGCAAAGTTCGGGGTGCACTTAGTATGGCAGAAAATAGATCTTAAACTCGATGTACCTACGAACAAGTTGAAGTTGGTAATTTTCGGTGGAAATCGAAATTTTAATTTTTTTTAATTTTCAGCGAGAATGACTCGATGCAAAAAGGCAAAATACATCATAGGAACCATTGAACAAAACAAAAACAGAAGTAAACGAAAACTTTATTCGCCAGTCTGGCCAGTGCAGTTAGTATTCGTAACGTTTAAGCAGTTTAAGTTTCAAAATGAACAAAAAAATTAAACATAATTTGAAGTTGTTGCGTTCGGATTTTGAAGTAACATATATTGGACCAATAAAAGAAGGATTACCTCAAAACGTAGTTCCGTGTATAAAGGAAGTTCTTCAAGATGTTTTTAATTTGCAACTTGTCGATAAGCTACCGATGGCTCAATGTATTTGTAAAGTGACCTACGACTTGTTACGCATGCCATTACCAGGTTATGAGTACAAAGCCAAATCTCATATCACTCGCCAAATTAAAAAGGTGATCCGTGGATGGCAAAGTAATTAAGTTTAATATATTGTAATTTAGAATAGGTTTGAACATTATTTGTGTGAATGTTTGCAGCGTAATAAGAACCGGAAAAGTGTAAGATATCTTAAGCAACGAAATGCATTTAAAGCTGATTGAAAATGAGTTGGATTGCGGTAAGCCACATAGCAGCAAAATGGTACGTATTTTCGCTTAAATTAAATTATTCTTCCTTGATAACGTGATGGTTCATTGAATTTTATTCGAAATTAAGCTACTAAAAATTGCTAATAAAAAAATTCATTTTGGATGATTTGAATCTTACTTCATTCGAACAGGACATCAAACGAAAAAGGACATACGAGAATTTGAAGTTAGATGACCCTGATCCAGCCGAAACGCAATCACCAGAAACAGCGAATAAAAGAGTCTGTAAACAAAACATCATATCACCTAACGTTGCAGCTGCTTTATAACGAACGGGAACTACTAATAGAAAAACTTCGATTATCATAAAAGCCCTTATCCAAGCACATGAAAATGGAACAAGAATCCAGTTATTCAATCAGTCATAACACCATAAGACGAACTCGTCAAATTCAAATGAAGGAAATGGCGGAGGAGGTAACGTTATTTTTTTTAAATTATTTCACATGTGCTCTGGCTCTGAATGAACTAAAGAGAACAGGGACGCAATCAGCTTAGCTTTTCAATTTTTTCAAATCTTACCACTTAGAATGATAAAAAAAATTGGTTTTGAAACTGGCAAAACTCACTTTTCAATTATTAGTCAATTTTCAAAACCAGGGTGACAATGGAAAAATATTGCTTTTTTTAAGCATTTGAAAACAATCGGTGTGTCTGTAAATATTTAACTAACCTCGATTTTATATAATTAGATCAAGCAAGACTTCAAACCGAATGTCCCGTTAACTGTTCATTGGGATGGAAAAATGATCCCAAATAATGTAAGTGGAAAAAAGGAAGACAGATTACCGATTGTTGTTACCGGAGAAGGCATTTCAAAATTACTAGCTGTCCCTGCTTTGCCGAACGGTACAGCGGCTGTAGAAGCTGAAGCAATCAAGAAAGCAATACATGAGTGGAATTTGAGAGACAAAATTGTAGCAATGAGTTTCGATACGACTAACACGAACTCCGGATGCCGAAACGGGGTGATTACTCGTTTACCAGTAATGCTGGATAAGAAGCTGTTATCGCTTGCTTGTCGTCACCATGTGGCCGAACTTGTTCTAAAACACTGTTTCGAGATGAAAGGGGATACATCGCAATCTGATAAACTGGACAAATTCAAACGTTTTTAAGAGGAGTATAACGGCAAGATGGATTCGGACGAGATACTAAAACATCGAAACGTCACCACTGTTCCTCTACTGGATGAATTAACATCACCATGGCGTCAAAAAGCTATCGAGTTTTGTTTGAAGCAACTTACTCAACGACACCCGAGGGGAGATTATGTAGAGTTGTTGGAGCTTGTTCTGCTTTTCCTAGGAGGAGATACACGAAAAGGAATCAAGTTTAGAAGAGCCGGAAGTATTAGTAGAGCACGCTGGATGGCTCGAGCCATATATGTGCTCAAAATGTGGCTGCTATATGACCATTTCGACAAGTTTGATGGAGAAATCATGGATCATTACGAAATATTGTGCGTTTTTATTTCCAAGATTTACGTCCAGTATTGGTTTAGCCTGAACAACCCGGTTTGTGTTTTTTTTTCCTTTCCCGTAGTGTACTGAAAAGCTATATTTTAGTCTGTAGTTTAGTAATAATAAGGATTATTTTGACAGATAACGGCACCTCGGATCGACATCGAGTTTTGGAAGTCAATTAGCAAGTTTGATTATGCTGATTATGCTAAAACCGGAGCGAAAGCTTTTGAAAAGCACCTTTGGTATACTTCACCTCAAAATATCGCTATGGCGTTCTTCGATGATGCCGTAACACATCAAGAGAAGGATGCAATGAAACAAGCTTATGTTTCTAAAGTTGATGCAGTGACTAAAAAAATCAAAAATAGAAAGCAAAAGATAGAAGAAACGACACCGACAAGAGCAGGAAGCATCAGAGCGTCTGATACGCTTTCATCCTTTGTCACTGCTAACACGAAATATTTTTTTGATATCATGCAAATTTCGAACGACTTCATGCGAAACCCCGCAAACGAGTGGAATAACGATAAAAATTATCTGAGTGCGAAACAACGAGTTGCTTCGTTGATTGTTGTCAATCATGTGGCTGAAAGAGGAGTGAAGCTTAGCTTAGAATTCAACATGAAATCTACTCGAGACCCAAATCAACAGCAATATTTGCTTCAGGTGATCGAAGAACATCGAAAGAAGCACCCGTTGACATCATAAAATTAAAAAAATCGAAATATAATCATTAAAATCTTATTACATTTGTGTGCAAACGCCTGACTTTGTATATTTAACCAAAACAATAAAAAAGGAGGAGAGAATCACTATCAAACTATAAAATTATTGAGCCAATGTTGTTGACTAACATATCTGAACATACCAACTCGATAAGATGAGAAACACAGAAGTTTAGGTAAGAGACGCGTTGGGAACTCGCGTCTCCAAATGTCTAAAATACGAGTATACTCTCCTGGTCTTCTTTTTTTTTCTTATTTTTAGTAGTTCGTGTTTGTTTTGAACCCGTCCCCCCTCACCACGATGAATCTCATCGTCGCCCAATGGTCACCAAGACGATCGAACACTAAAAGCAAACCCTGCATAACGCAAAAGTACTGGCGACAACTCTCTGATGAGACAAGAATAACTCCCTTCCAAGCTCCTTACCTAATCCTTCCCTGAAAATTATTACCCTTAACCTCGAGTAAACCGCGAGTAATCGGTCCATTCCTACTAGACGTAGTATTAAGTTATTCTTGTTAAACCACAGACAATGATTATCGGCTCCGTAAAGCTAACGCAATTGAGCCTTCCAAATAAACGAACTGGTTAAAAAACACAGAAATTATTTCAATCTGTAACTTTACTTCCATCGATATTATTGAGGGGGAGGAATCAGTATGTACCTCTTCTTCAATTACGAAAAATAAATTGAGCAAATGCTTTTGAATAGCTCATCCGAACGTACCAACTCCATTAGATGAGAAACTGCGAAGTTGGGGGTGGAGAGAATATAGTATGCCCCCTCCCTTTAACAACTGGGCATATGAGATAGAGCAAATTTTTTTAAATAACATATCTAAATAAACCAACTCGACAAGATACGAAACACTAAAGTTATTTCAGTTTGAAACAGTAATTCCATTACTATGAATTGAGGGATAGGGGGCGGGTTGGCATGGTGGGCGGGCATCTCCAAATACACCCATAAAGTTGTGCAAATGTTTATGAGTAGTTCATCTGAACATTCCAAATCGATAAGACAAGAAACGCCAAAGTTATTGCGGATTGAAATCTGGCTTCCATTGATACACCGGCAGTGTTGGCAGAACAAATCATTTTTAGCAATTAATTCGAACCATCGATCTTTGAACACCTATAACTTTTTTAAGGAACGTTTTAGCGTAGTACTTTTTTCGACAAAGTTGTTAGGCACATTCTGGACTATACTTTTAACTGATTAGTTAAAGGTTTCATGCTAAACTGAGGTCTCTAGTAATGAAAATTCAAAAAAGTATCTAGAAATTAGAAGAAAAATTAGTATCTTCCATTTAATTCCAACTACCTTTGCTTATCTTCGACAGATACGCGTATTTCGTCTACAATGTGCAGGCTTCTTCAGTGTCTCGTACTAATAACTCGACTTAAAGAAAACCTTCGCCACCTGCCGTATATATACTATTTTCTAAATACAAATCGTTTACCTATCATTATGTTGTTTATACCTATCTTATTATTATTTTGTTAATATCTATCCTGAGTCAAAAACAAGTGTACTTAATATCTACCTCACTTTTTTTTTCTTCTATACCTAACCTACTTATTGTGTAGCAGCGGGTGCTCCGCTTCATCGGGTTTGATGTCGTTTGGGTATTAAGTAGAAGAGCCATGTGTAACCGTTGCCTTGGTCTTTGTTTAGTAGATTTATGTTCTGTTGTTTGTTTATTTCTAAGCTTTCTGCGACGTCTAATTTCCAGGGTGTAGATGTAGTCCGTAGTATTGTGAAGTCATTCGTCGTTATGTCGTGATTTTCCGTAAAGATGTGTTCTGCGACTGTTGATTTGAAGTTATGTGAAATTCCTTTCTCTTTCTGTTTAACAGCCTTAGTCACCTCCGCTAGATGCTCCTTGAACCTTGTTGCCAAGGTTCTCTTTGTTTCACCTACATATATTTTGCTGCAGTGCTTACACTTGATTCTGTATACCCCTGCTCTGCCTAAGGTGTCTACTGAATCTTTGATGGAGCCTAACATCGATGCTAATTGGTTGTGCCTACTGGAAAAAAACTAAGTCTAAACCAAATTCCCTAAGTCGTGGTTTTAGCTTTTGTGTAATGTCTTTATCGAAGGGGACGGATACACGTTTCAGGGGTTCAGGTGAGTTTGAGAGGGTTGTTTGTGATTTCCTATGAAGATGTCTTTCCTTTTTGTTGATGATCGCTTGAATTGTCCTCTTTTCGTACTCATTGAGTCTGGCAGTTTCGAAGATATATGCTAATTCTTTGGCTTTTCCAGTTTTATTGAGAGGAAGGGTCAACATCCGGTGGATCATGTGGTGGAAAGTGGCCATTTTGTGCTGAAAAGAGTGGTTTGGGATGACTTTGGGTGTTTGTGGGTTTTCTGAAGATTTCAAACTCTAAACGAGATGGCGACAATGATTCTCTCTTTACTAGAAGGTCGAGGAATGCAAGTTTACCATTCTTTTCTATTTCATGGGTGAACTTAATGTCTTTGTGGAGATTGTTGATTTCTTGAAGAATCAGGGAGAGATCGTCTTTTTTCACGACGGTGAAGATGTCGTCGACGTATCTCTACCAACGAGTTGGGAGTAATCCTTTCGCTTTTAGGATTGTTTCCAGATTTGCCATAAACAGTTCACAGAGGAATGGGGATAGAGGATTTCCCATAGGGGCTCCTTTTAATTGTTTATAGAATGATCCTCTGAAAGTGAAGTAGTTCTCTTCCATGGAAAGTCGAGTCAGCTTAAGGTACATCCGCACCTTTTGCTTCCATGTTGTGCCATCTCCTTGTTTCAAAAGCCAATCTTCTAGAAGGTTAATTGCGTCCTTGATCGGTACGCTAGGGCTGTGACGTCGAAAGATACCATTACTTCATTGTCATTTATATGACCTGATGACTGTAGCTGTTGTACAAATTCCTGGGAGTTGCGAACTGAGCTTGTTGGGAATTGCTCGGAGATACCTTGAAATTCTTTTACTAGCCATTTTGTTACCTTATGGGCTAGAGATCCTACAGATGAAACAATCTCCCTCATTTCGTTTCCGGGTTTGTGGACTTTTGGGAGGCCTTTAGTTCTGGGGAGGATGGGGTTTGGTTCACGAAGACGGACTGCTGCATCCCCTAATACTGCTTTACACTCTTTTAGTGTTTTGTCCACGTGTTTCACCATGTTTGGTAGGGGGTCTACCCGAAGCTGCCTATAAGGACCATTACTGATCTTAGAAGCCATCTGCTTGTCGTAGTCCTCCTTATCCACGATGACGACTCTGTTGCCTTTGTCTGCTTTTAGGTAAAAAACAGGCTTTGACTTCAGCTCCTTAACGATGCGAATTTCCTTCTCGTTGTTGTGTTTTTGTTTCTGTCCGTCCTTAATAATGTTCGAAGTGATAGTCCTGGCTGTGTTTTGTAAAGATGTCGGAAGAGTGTTTGAAATTGCTGTCTCCACGTCGATGATGATCTATTCCACGTCGGGCTTGGTTGTAACCGCGTATCCTAATCCTTTGTTGAGATGAGTCAGTTGTTCTTCCGTGAATGCGGTCGTCGATCGGTTAACAACCAGTCCTTTAATGGAGTGGACCATCGGTGTCGTGTTGACAGTGGGTGTAAGCGTGGTCTGTACCTTGGTGTGATGTGTGGTCCGAGTCGGTTGGGATTCTATTCTCAGCTTGTTGAGTTTCCTATCTAGAACCGTCCGTTTCCTATTCGATTCGCATTCCTCTGCTACATTGACTCGGGAGAAGAACTCCTGGAATTTTACGGGATACTCCTTGGCTAACTTCAGGTGCAGAGAATAGCACTCCAAAGTTTTCCGGTCCAGTTTGTTGAATAGTCGTTTGATGCTGTCCTTGATGAATTCTGCTTCCATTTTCCTGACGATGTGGGCGGGTGTCGATGTTCGTATTTTAATCCTATGACTTACTGGTACAACTTTATATTTTGAGCATTTCTTCAGAAATGCTACGTCCTTCCTAAGTGCGGCGATGGTTTTCTTCAATCCGATGAATTTGTTGGGCTCTGACGGCTTGGTTGCCATGATGAATCCTAGAGGGTTTGAGCTGTTTAGTGGATTGAGCTGTTTAGTGGATCCAAATCCCCAAATTGAATATGGCATCACTGGATGTGGTTACATTACTTTTGTCTTCGGGCTAATGTATATTTCTGCTTTTTCAAGTGCATAACGAATCAATAAATCGAAAGTGAGTGAAAAAATTATAGTCAAAACAATACCGGTGACAAAAGTAAAGTGTATTAGGTGAAATCCAGTGTAAAAATGTATTTATCCTTTATAAACTGTGTGCCATATAGAAAAGTGGAAAAAGAAAAGAAAATAAAACGCGGCAAGTAAGAGAAGGCTATTGCATTAAAAGCTTGAATAAACTTTTATTCAACTTGGTTTGAATAAGACCTCATTGCAAACTTGGATGCAAGTTTGGCTTGCGAACTTGCATAAGGAGCTTTCGAACGTGCATGGGAAGCTTTCAAACTTGCTTAAAAGCTAGCGCATAAATATTGTTGCGTGAAAGTAATAAAATACCAATGATGCTAGTTTCACTGAAGCCAAAGTGAAATCGAAACTAATAAACGCAAATATAAAACTAGTTTCATAATTTTTAAAATTAAAAAAAATATATATAAAAGAAAGCAAAAAAAAAAAAATTAGGATGAGTTTGCTTTTATTTAAATCGAGGTCAATCAGCGAAAATGGTAAAGAGTGGAATAATCATTAACGGTTATCGAAAACTCAAAATTTTGACAGTGCAGCTCGATGCTCTACAAGAAACTCCTCTACAAAAAGTAGAGGAGCAAAGACATGACGTAAAATCTAAGTTTACAAAATGTAGCTACAGGCAAGGTGATTTGTCTCGGGATAAGAACTCCTGGAATTTTACGGGATACTCCTTGGCTAACTTCAGGTGCAGAGAATAGCACTCCAAAGTTTTCCGGTCCAGTTTGTTGAATAGTCGTTTGATGCTGTCCTTGATGAATTCTGCTTCCATTTTCCTGACGATGTGGGCGGGTGTCGATGTTCGTATTTTAATCCTATGACTTACTGGTACAACTTTATATTTAAAGCATTTCTTCAGAAATGCTACGTCCTTCCTAAGTGCGGCGATGGTTTTCTTCAATCCGATGAATTTGTTGGGCTCTGACGGCTTGGTTGCCATGATGAATCCTAGAGGGTTTGAGCTGTTTAGTGGATTGAGCTGTTTAGTGGATCCAAATCCCCAAATTGAATATGGCATCACTGGATGTGTTTACATTACATTTGTCTTCGGGCTAATGTATATTTCTGCTTTTTCAAGTGCATAACGAATCAATAAATCGAAAGTGAGTGAAAAAATTATAGTCGAAACAATACCGGTGACAAAAGTTAAGTGTATCAGGTGAAATCCAGTGTAAGAAGGTATTTATCCTTTATAAACTGTGTGCCATATAGAAAAGTGGAAAAAGAAAAGAAAATAAAACGCGGCAAGTAAGAGAAGGCTATTGCATTAAAAGCTTGAATAAACTTTTATTCAACTTGGTTTGAATAAGACCTCATTGCAAACTTGGATGCAAGTTTGGCTTGCGAACTTGCATAAGGAGCTTTCGAACGTGCATGGGAAGCTTTCAAACTTGCTTAAAAGCTAGCGCATAAATATTGTTGCGTGAAAGTAATAAAATACCAGTGATGCTAGTTTCACTGGAGCCAAAGTAAAATCGAAACTAATAAACGCAAATATAAAACTATTTTCATAATTTTTAAAATTAAAAAATATATACATAAAAGAAAGCAAAAATAAATAAAAAAATTTAGGATGAGTTTGCTTTTATTTAAATCGAGGTCAATCGGCAAAAATGGTAAAGAGTGGAATAATCATTAACGGTTATCGAAAACTCAAAATTTTGACAGTGCAGCTCGATGCTCTGCAAGAAACTCCTCTACAAAAAGTAGAGGAGCAAAGACATGACGTAAAATCTAAGTTTACAAAATGTAGCTACAGGCAAGGTGATTTGTCTCTTGAATGCAAGGATCAAATTACAGCAAACTGGCTAAAAGGTGTAACTGGGTATTTTACTCCATACGTAAATGCCGAGCTTATTGCTCTGACCATTAAAAACATTGATGGGTCTATCGCTCCCCGCACAAGCAAGAAAGAGCATGCCACCCTTAGAAATGAAACCAACTGAATTCCTGCAGCTGAACCTCCATCATGCAAAAGGAGCATCTGCTGTCATGAGTCGGAGGTTTAGAAAAGGGCATGGGCGTGGTACTAATTCAAGAGCCATGGACTAACAAAGGAAAAATACTTGGTATTCAAACACAGGACTGTAAGTTGTTCTATGATGAAAATCAGAGTACGCCAAGAACTGCTGTTTTGGTTGATAAAACACTGAATTGCTATCCCATTACAGAATTCTTAAAACGGGACATTGTTGCGGTCATGGTTGAGGTGCCTACCACCAGAGGAAAAACTGAGGTCATAGTGGCTTTAGCCTATTTTCCAAGTGATGCTCCTGAGGTGCCTCCTCCTGAGATCGACTCATTTGTCAAGAACTGCAGAGCAAATAATAAGTCATTCATAATTGGCTGTGATGCCAATGCACATCATACCGTGTGGGGCAGTACGGATATAAACAGTCGAGGGGAGTGCTCACTGGAATATCTGTCATCAAATAATATAGACATATGCAATATGGGAAATAAACCTACCTTTTCAAATGCTATCAGACAAGAAGTCTTGGATTTGACATTGTGCAATAGTGCAATTTATGAACGTATTTCAAAGTGGGAAGTCTCTGAGGAAACGTCATTGTCGGATCATAGACACATTGTTTTCGAATGCCTTCATACCTAAAGTAGGAAAGCGAGACAAGACGCATCCTAAATCATACAGACCCATTAGTCTTTCATCAGTCCTATTAAAGACTATGGAAAAAGTGTTGAATGATTATATCAATTCAAATTACATGAACAAGCATCCACTATCTGAGTTCCAGTTTGCTTACCAGTCTGGTAAGTCAACAGTCACGGCACTGCATAGAGTGGTTTCAAAGGTAGAAAAAGCTCTATCGGTAAAAGAAATAGCACTTTATTCTTTCTTAGATATTGAAGGAGCTTTCGAAAACGCATCCTATTCATCTATGCCTCGTGCCATGAAGAAAAGGAACTTTGACATGAACATAATTAACTGGGTTCATACCATGCTTGCAAAAAGAGAAATCACTTCAGAGCTGGGAAGTTCGTCTATTACAATACGGGCAACAAAAGGTTGTCCCCAAAGAGGAGTCCTCTCACCACTTATGTGGTCCTTAGTTGTAGACGAGCTTCTAAGAAGCTGAGAGTAAAAGGGTTCGAGGTTGTAGGTTTTGCAGACGATATAGTCATTATAGTGAGGGGAAAATTTGACAACATTATTTCAGAAAGAATGCAATGGGCCCTAAAATTTACCCAGTCTTGGTGTATCAAGGAGGGCCTTAGCATTAATCCAGCAAAAGTAGTAATTGTACCTTTCACTAGAATAAGGAAGTTTAGTCTAAAAGCGTTTCAGCTAGGAGGATTAAAGATCCATCTCAGTGAACAGGTTAAATACTAGGCTGATGCAAAATTTGAAATATTTGCTCCCCTAAGCTTAATCGACGCCAATTTGGGTCCTGATAGTCCCCAATCAATTTTAACACATTTGGTTTTAATTTGGCTTTGCACACGCTATTCAAAGTTTGTATGGGAATTAGTATGAAGAATCTCAAACTTACATTTCCAGATCCCTAACATCTTGATATTATGTCCTTAAACCAAATCTTATATACATTCATATAGTGTAAGTTTTCAACTATAAAAATGCCGAAGATACCTGACATGTAAATTTTATACAAAAATAGTTATTCAATAAAACATAAAAAACACACTTTAGGTATGATGTTTTATCCTTATTTTTGTTTTCTTATTATTTATATGTTTTTTTATATTTTATATTCATATATTTTATGTATTTTATTTAATTTATATTATTATATATATTTTATATATTCTATATTTATATATTTTATATACATTACATATTTTTACTTCTTATTATTATATTTGATGAATAACTATTTTTGTATAAAATTTACATGTCAGGTATCTTCGGCATTTTGATAGTTGACAACTTACACTATAAGAATGTATATAAGATTTGGTTTAAGGACATAATATCAAGATGTTAGGGATCTGGAAATGTAAGTTTGAGATTCTTCATACTAATTCCCATACAAACTTTGAATAGCGTGTGCAAAGCCAAATTAGAACCAAATGTGTTAAAATTTTTTGGGGACTATCAGGGCCCAAATTGGCGTCGAATAAGCTTAGGGGAGCAAATATTTCAAATTTTGCATCAGCCTATTAAATACTTAGGAGTGATACTGGATGCCAAACTGAACTGGAATGTTCATCTTGAGTGTGTGATCGGTAAGGCAACCAGTGCTTTCTGGATATGCTCAAAAACATTTGGCAGAAAATGGGGTCTAAGACCAAAAATGATAATCTGGATTTATACATCCATAATACGTCCAAAAGTAACGTATGCTTCCCTTGTGTGGTGGCCAAAAACAAAAGAGGCTACTGCACAGAAAAAGCTTACAAAACTTCAACGGCTAGTGTCCAGTGCTATAACGGGAGCGATGCGCAGCACTCCATCAAATGCGATGAATGCAATTCTAAATTTGCTGCCTTTGCACGAATACGTGCAACTAGAAGCGGAAAAGAGTATGCTCAGACTTAAACGGTTGGAAACTTTCATGTCTGGTGAATTAGTCGGTCACCAGAGCATTTCAAAAAGCTTTCAAAATGGGCCAGTGAT
Source organism: Aedes japonicus (assembly GCA_034211315.2). Classification (NCBI taxonomy): domain Eukaryota; kingdom Metazoa; phylum Arthropoda; class Insecta; order Diptera; family Culicidae; genus Aedes; species Aedes japonicus. The sequence continues at coordinate 73,872 of JASCZW010007910.1, forward strand.
GTATATGAATGGAGACTGGATGAAACCTGAGGAAAACCATGACATCCCTTACAAGATATGTGAAACGTCACGTATAGATTGGGAAGTCGGAGGTCCCACTGTTCGTCATGGCTCCATAAAATTCTTCACAGATGGCTCAAAAATTGGAACAAAAACGGGAGCAGGAATCTTCGGCCCTGGGGTAGAAATCGCAGTGGCGATGGGAAACTATCCAACGGTTTTCCAAGCGGAGATATTTGCTATAATAAAATGTGTTAACGTTTGTCTGAAGAGAAAATATAGATATGCAAATATTTGTATTTTTACAGACAGCCAAGCGGCACTCAAAGCGTTAAGTAATTATAAATGTACATCCAAACTTGTCTGGGAATGCATTCTTTTATTGCGAAAGGTGTGCCAAGAGAACTCGGTAAATTTATTCTGGGTTCCGGGACACTGTGGCATTGAAGGCAATGAAAGGGCAGACGAGTTTGCTAAACAAGGTTCAAATGCACAGTTTATTGGCCCAGAACCATTCTGCGGTATATCAAACTGTGCCATAAAAATGGAATTAAAATCTTGGGAAGAGCAAAGGGTGATGACCAATTGGTTGGTCACCACAAAGTGTTCTCAAGCGAAAAGGTTTATTCCAAATGTTACAATTAGTAAAAAGCTTCTGGAGCTCAATAAGAGAGTTCTTTGTACCTATACTGGCCTAGTAACCGGACATTGCCCGAGTAGATATCATTTGAAAAACATTGGCCAGGTTCAGAATGATATCTGAGCGGTTCCATATCATTTCAGCAACGAGTAATTTTCATATATTTTGATTTGCATGAAACCTTGCATACACATTTTTGGGGAAGAAAAACGCCGTTTTGCATACTTGGTTCGCCATTTTGAATCTAGCCTTACTTATGAGAAGGGCCTATGAAAAATGCACATGATATCTTCAAAAAATTTTATCTCGGAAACGGTTTGTCCGATTGGTTTGGTGTCTTCGGCGAAGTTTTAGACAATTGTTGGTGCTATATGGAAAAAATATGCACGGTTAAAAAAAGTTTGGTTTTTGTGTTTTTAACTAAAATATAGATTTTCCCTTAAAAGTTACATGTCAATAATTTTTTAATTATTCTTTTGTTATAGCTGACTTAAAATGCTATCTAGTGCACAGTAGGTTGTTCTGGAGAAAAATAGGTTACAATGAAAAAAAATTTAAAACAAATATTACAATTTACAAAAAAACTAATAAGAAAGTCAAAAAAGTTTGTCACCCTAATTTTATGAAAGAACATCAAATTTTCAAGCAAAAAGTACTTCGGTAACATTTTTCTAAGATGCACCGTTTAGAAGATATTACTAATTTAATATTGATTTTTTTGATAACTTAATAAGTTTTGGCCCTTTTCGGATGTATTCCGTGTTTTTTCAGTTTCAAAAGTATTTTTTTCGGAAAGATTGGAAAATTTTGAGTTAAAATGACACTGACAACTTAAAGATTCGAGTGAAATTCTCTGCCTTAAAAGTATTTTGAAAAACAAGTTACAAAATCCCACTATCAGGAACAATGATTTCTTCCAGTTATTTTTGGTGTATTGTGTTGAAAATGTGCATTCAACTCTTGCATATCGCCTAACAGTTTAATCCATTTAAACTGGATGTGTTTATACTGTGCATATTTTCTCTCTATTGCCGAACATCGCCACAGACATCAAACCGATGAGACAACTCGATTTCGAGATACACCTTTTTGAGAACTGCAAATGCAAGCTCCTCAATTAGCAAGATTCAAAAGAGCGAATTAAGCTTATTTTTCAGGGATGGTGATTGTGCGCAATAAAAAATAACATTATATGTTGGATATCATCAGTTTATTTTTATTGCTGTATTTTTATAAAATTATTGTTTACACAACTTTCTTAACAATATCGAATATTTTGGCATCATTGTCAGGACAGTTTGAATAAAGCTTTGCCTTTATTGTATTTTCTGATAGAGGAAGAAATGAGTGGAATTTTTGAGTTCCTTGAAATGTTTTTGCATTATTATATTGATTATTTAGCTGCAAGGACATATTTTCGTATTCTTCTGTAGTAGAATAACAAAATGACAACTTTGTAAGTTCTTATTCTTTTCGTTTGTTTGCCCAATTAAACAACTCTCTTGCAGTCTTTATCGGGTGTTCGCGTTCTTTGGCTAAACTTGCTCTGGTAGCCATGCGTTTTATCGTACCTCCAATAGCATCGCATGGACCTTTTCCGTGCGATGTTGCGAAGAAATGCCATTCAGCGTCAATACCATACTTTGACTTAAATTTACAAAGGCTAGAAAAGTTTTTTCGGTTTTTATACTGTGAAGCAGCACCATCTGACATAAAATAGATTTTTTTTTATGTTTTTATTTTGATCAATTTGTAAAAAGTTTATCATTTTATCAATAAACAAATTAACAGCGACTGAATCATGTCTTAGTTCTTCAGAAATTATAATGAAGCTAAAATGTTTAATTTACATATTTTCAGTATAATTATTATTACGAAAGGATGGATTGTGGCCTGTTGCACGTTCCAATGGTGTGATTGAACTTCATCCTGCAAAATGAAGCTGTAATTTTCAGAAAAGTCACAAATAGCTAAAAATTCACCATCTTGCAAGTTTTGTTTTGTAGTTTTCAAAAAATTGGATTGTTCGGTTTTTACAAAATCATGCGGAGTCAAACTTTCTAATTTTGAGCTGAAAAATGAAACAAACTCATCGGTTTGCTTTACAATAGTTTCTAAATCACATCTGTCAGTGGCAACCCATTGTTCGAATGAAAGCTTTTCAACAAAGTTTTCTTCCAGTTGTTTCAATAAACTGTCTTCTAAAACTGAGGTATCTGGGCAGTTTTTACATCTTCGTAGATGGCAATGAGTTGTCTTATTTTCGCAAAGTAATCTATTCGTTAATGTTTTTAGATCATTCAAGACATTGTATTTTTTAAGCTATGTAGAATTTAATTGACATTTTCATGCGTAGTGCAAACGCAAACATTATGTGTTCCTGTGATAGTCAAAAGTTTACATTGCCTTGGCCGGAGGCTTGCAAATGATGAAAACCCTATTACCCCTATATACCCCCTCCCCCCCCCCCTCCCCGCTAACAAAATCTCTTTGGCCTGGCATTGCACGGCTTATATCATCGTCCTCAAAAATATTCAAAACCAGTTCTTTTGTTTCATTACTCAAAGCTTTTCCGGAGCTTGAACCTTGAGATGAATCAAATACATTATCTCTTTCCTTTCTTGCATCTGATGCCATATTTCTACTGGTTTTAAATTCGTCTACAATTTTTTGTACTGACCATGATTTTGGTAACAATGATAAAATTGATAGTTTTTCTTGCCTTGTGGCTGAATTTAAAAAATTTAATTTACATATTTTCTATGACTTCATCAAACTCGTTTGCTTTTTCTGTTTTATCGTCTAATTTAAAAAGATTTCTTCGTACACCTTCGACGATTTCAGCGCACTTTTTTTCAGGATAGTGAACATTTTCAACCTTACCTAAATCTATAGGCGAAACACGAATAGCTGCTATTCCTCGGTTGAATATTTCGACGTCTACAGGCATCGTGAAGTCTTCATTTGATTGAATTGTGCTTAGCGTTGACGCTGATGGTATCGTGACCAAACTTTCATAGCTTTGCGAATCAGGTACACCAGGTATGGTCTGAACAGTTGGCATCCTTGAGCCGCCGGCTACGCTTTGTTCTTCGTTTTGGGTGAGATGAGCTCTTGAATCAATATGTAGACGGCAAGACGAACAAATACGAAAATCCTTGGTGTTCAGTGTGGATACCTTGGAAAATCCAATTGATTTTAGTTTTTGGATAATACCATCCGTGAGATATCGCAGCTCTTTCGAACACTGAATGTCTTCGAATGAGCGAATACATCTTATTATACTCATTTTGTAATCTGTAACAATGAAAATATTTTCCAATTGTTAGTTTTGTACGAAAATATCACAAAACATATAATTAAAATGTGTATTTAAAACTTACCTTTGCACCAAAACGTGATACACTTTCCTTTACAATTATTATGTTATCAAACAACACTGGATCTCGTTCAAAAACACAGGATTATGAGCTGAAATTACTATAATCACTATGCTACTAGCAACCTTTCTGCATTTACTGTTTGGTAGATACTGGATGAATTCAGAACCGAGTCAGACATTATTATACAGCTCACGGGTAAAAATCATAGAATGCTGGGTAAAGACTGTTGGAAGATAGGTAGAGTTGAACGCTCAGGTATCGTCGAACCTTCAGGTACGAGTTTGGAGTGTTGGAGCGAGGTAGATTTGCTGGCGTAGGTATATTGTTATTGAAGAAGATTGTAAATTGTATATACCTGGAATGAATAAAGAGTGCGGCGGTTGTTGATTGAGGTATCAGTCGGCAGCCGTCTAGATTGATGGAAGGTGACTAAGACTGCGTTCTTTTTATTTATTATTAAGAAACGGTCATCGACGGACCTAGCCTCGTTATGGCCAGCGTGGCCATGGTGGACTAGTTCCAACAAAGACCATGTTTACAATCACCAACTGTACGTAGTACAGCTAACTGGTATCTAATTACCTGTATCTAATACTTGTTAGCACGTTTTCAGCACAACGCACCAAAAATCACTTGAAGAAATCATTGTTCCTGATAGTGGGATTTTGTAACTTGTTTTTCAAAATACTTTTAAGGCAGAGAATTTCACTCGAATCTTTAAGTTGTCAGTGTCATTTTAACTCAAAATTTTCCAATCTTTCCGAAAAAAATACTTTTGAAACTGGAAAAACACGGAGTTTCGAAAAGGGCCAAAACTTATTAAGTTATTAAAAAATCAATATTAAATCAGTAATATCTTCTAAACGGTGCATCTTAGAAAAATGTTACCGAAGTACTTTTTGCTTGCAAATTTGATGTTCTTTCATAAAATTAGAGTGACAAACTTTTTTGACTTTTCTTAATAGCTTTTTTGAAAATTGTAATATTTTTTTTAAATTTTTTTTTCATTGTAACCTATTTTTCTCCAGAACAACCTACTGTGCACTAGATAGCATTTTAAGTCAGCTATAACAAAAGAATAATTAAAAAATTATTGACATGTAACTTTTAAGGGAAAATCTATATTTTAGTTCAAAACACAAAAACCAAACTTTTTTTACCGTGCATATTTTCTCCATATAGCACCAACAATTGTCTAAAACTTCGCCGAAGACACCAAACCAATCGGACAAACCGTTTCCGAGATAAAATTTTTTGAAGATATCATGTGCATTTTTCATAGGCCCTTCTCATAAGTAAGGCTAGATTCAAAATGGCGAACCAAGTATGCAAAACGGCGTTTTTCTTCCCCAAAAACTTGTATGCAAGGTTTCATGCAAATAAAAAATACAAAAAATAAAATCTGGAAAAAATTCCCACTTGTTCGTGGAATCGCTCATATGTGGAGTGTAACAAGATTGCAACCTTTTTGTGGGTCATAGGTAAGCGTGGAGTGGAAATATATAATACACTTTTTCCGAACGCCGGTGATGTTGACAGTATGTTTGGAGAGATGGCTACGAATAATGCTACTGATGCTGTGAATGCGGCTGCTGGTGGACCTGTTCAACGTAAGTTGGCGGAGGTAATTACTGCATTTGATGGGTACTGCCTTCCGCGAAAGAATGTGGCCATGGAGGCATTTAAATTCAATTTGTTCGTACAAAAGGAAAAACAATAATTCGCGGACTTTGAAACAGCCCTTCGCACCCAACTGTCGTATTGTGAATTTGAATGCTCTGCTTGTCAAGCGTCGTATGCAGATCGGATGCTCCGTGATCGCATCATAATTGGTGTTCAAGACAAGAAACTTCAACTGAAATTGCTCGATGGGAAGGACGAACCATTGCGGAGTGTTGTAGAAACATGTAAGATATTTGAAGAGGCTACGGTGAATAAGCAACTACTGGATAACAAGGCACACCATGAAATTCACGTCATCATAGAGGAACCGATCAACAAGGAGAAGGACGAAATAGCAGTAGTGAAGAATGGGGCGTGTTATAATTGTGGACACAACTACAACGCAAGACATCGTCTGTTTTGCCCAGCGAGAAACGTTAGCTGTGACGCTTGTGGACGGCGTGGCCACTTCAAAAAGTTCTGCAAGTCATCGAAGGCGGAGAATAGAGCAGATCGGACTAGCCGAAAAATTAATGACAAGTACAAGCAAACCAGAGAGACTGTGGACTATCTCAACTGTCGTGAATCAGGTAATTCTGCACCAAATCAAGATTTAAGTTATGATGAATCCAAGGTAAAATCACATCGTTTGTCCGATTTACACTATAGAATGAACTCGAATCGGGGTATCGAGAGGGTGTCACGCGTCAGGTGGACCAAACGTTATATGATCGAAGACAACCCGGTGGATTTCAAACTGGACACAGAGGCTGATGTGAATTGTATTCCAATAAAGTGCGTGAAACGGTTAAATGTCCCCTTGATTTATGATGCGTGTGTTCCTAACGTTGTAGATTACAGCTCAAATAAAGTCAACATTCATGGTCGTATATCTCTTCCCTGTTTCGATCCTGATAAGAAGGTTACTCATAATGTAAAGTTTGTGGTCGTTGATGATTCATTTGAAGCAATATTAGGACTTGAAACTTGCGTAGCTTTTGGTCTGATCGAACGTCTTGATGCTGTAAAGTTTGTTCCAGAGTTCCCCGTTGAAAAATCAGAATTTGTAAAACAGAATCAAGCTATTTTCGAAGGTTTGGGCAAATTTCCCGGCACGTGTTCTATTGTTCTCAAAGAAAATTCGGTGCCTACACTTCATGATCGATTGAAAGTTGAACTAACGTCTATGGTTGAGCAGGAAGTCATTTGCCCTGTAAGTTACCCGACTGACTGGGTAAATAACATGCAAATTGTTGAGAAACCCAATGGGTCTCTAAGAATTTGTCTTGACCCTAAACCATTGAATGCCTGCATAAAGCGAGAGCTCTTTTTGATCCCAAAGAGTGAGGATATATTAAGTCGTTTGAATGGTAAGCAGATATTTACAGTTTTAGATTTACGTAATGGATTTTGGCAAATGGAACTCGATCGTCAGAGCTCAGACTTGACCACGTTTATGACTCCATTCGGTCGTTTTCGGTGGAAGCGTGTACCTTTTGGGATTAGCAGTGCACCAGAGATGTTTCAAAAACGCATGGTTCAGTTGTTTGGCGATCTCGACGGAGTTGAAGTTTATTTCGATGACATGTTAATAGCCGGCAAAGATTAAAATGAACATGATTCTATTTTGTCAAAAGTTCTGCAGCGAGCTCGTGAAAATAACATCCGATTCAATCCGTCGAAAATACAGTATCGAACTAATGAAGTGAAATTCATGGGTCACCTTGCTTCCAAGGGATCTGTTGCACCGGATTCTTCATATATACAAGCAATTGTTGACAAGCCTAAGCCACACAATAAATCAGACGTTTTACGGATCCTTGGTCTATTGAAATATCTGGGCAAATTTATTCCAAATCTCTCGAAACGCACTACTAATCTTCGAAATTTAACCAGAAATGACGTTGAGTGGGATTGGGCTGTTGTCCATGATAACAAGCTGAATGATTTATTGTCTTCAATAACTAAAACCCCGGTTTTGGTGATATTTGTGACGGCAGAGCCAGGGTCAACGAACGGTGAGAATCAGCGTATGGGATTCGGAGTGGTCAGCAGAAATAATTACACATGCGAGAACTACGGTTCATAAACTCGAAAGATTTAATCACGGGTAAAAATACAGACATGAACTTGTCGCGGGAAGCGCTTGGTTGGAACTGAAAATGATTATACTTTACTCACTCTCTCGTCGTCTGGTCTGTTGCGGTAGGCACAAGGTAGGTAGCACACAAGGTACGTGCTGCTGCAAGAGGTGCGTGTAGTGGTAGCCGTTGCATCATCCTTCAACACTCCTCCTCAACGGATATCCACCTTACGCATCACTCACAAGCCCGAGCATCGGGACGAACTACTGATGCTTCTGAGGACCCAAGGGCTTGGTCATAATGTCCGCCACCATGATATCCGTAGGGCAGTACTCCAGCTTAACCTCCTTCGATTCGCACAACTCCAGAATGAACTTCTCCTTGGTGTCTATATGCTTCGAACGACGGCTGGATCTTTCGGTCTTCACAAATACCAAGCACCCTTGGTTGTCTTCTTTGATGATCGTTGGTTCCTTCTGAATCTCGCCGAAATCACGCAGAAGCTGCCTCAACCAGATGGTCTCTTGGCAAGCCTCGGACAGCGCAACATACTCCGCCTCCATTGACGAGAGTGTCACGCACGACTGACGACGACTAGCCCAGGAAATTGTGCCACCGCCGAAACAGAACACGGCGCCCGAAGACGATCGTCTGTTTCAGGATCTCCGGCCCAATCAGCGTCCGAATACCCGATCAATGGCTGGCTAGCATCGCCGCCCAGTTCCAAGTAGCTATCCCTTGTCGACTTCAGGTAGCACAATACGCGCTTAGCAGCGGTCCAGTACACCTCGCTCGGGGCAGCGAATTTTCTTCCGAGAATCGCTGTCACAGCTGCAATGTCCGGTCGGGCGATGACTGAAAAGTACAACAGTCCACCCACCAAACTTCGGTACTTTGTGGCATCGTCGAGTAACTTGCTGGTTTCCTGCGGCTTCAAATAACCCGAGTCCATCGGCGATCTTGCTGTCTTGGCTTCTTCCATTCCATTCTTCTTCACTAGCTTGTCGATGTACTGCTTCAGCCGGACCTGGTATACTCCATCCTTGCGTTGTACTTCCATGCCTAGGAAATGTCGAATTTCACCCAGACAAGTCAGCTCAAATTCCTTGGTCAAATCTCGATAAATACGCTTCAATGTCGCTTCATCCGTCGACGAAAGCAACATGGCATCAACATACACTAACAGAAAAACTGTGCCGTCTCCGTTCTCCTTCATATAAAGGCACTTATCTGCCACCGACGCCTTGAACCCTAACTTGGATAGTACTTCGTTCAGCTTCCTGTTCCAGCATCGCGCAGATTGTCGCAAACCGTAAATACTGCGCTTTAGGCGGCATACAAGCTCCTCCTCTCCTGGTTTCACACAACCCGGTGGTTGACGCATAAATATTTCTTCATCCAGGTGTCCGTTGAGGTAAGCCGTCTTTACGTCAAGGTGTTGAACGTACAGCTTCCGGTTGGCGGCTACCGTCAGAAATGTCCGCAGCGTCGATTGACGAGTAACCGGTGTGAACACCTCTCCGAAGTCGATGCCGGCCTGCTGAGTGTATCCCTGCGCTACAACTCTGGCTTTATATTTGACTACCTCTCCGACTTCGTTTCGTTTGAGCTTGTAGACCCACTTGCATCCGACAATTTTGCGCGCCTTCGGTAACGGTACTAAGTCCCAAGTACCAATTCTTCGATGGGAATTTATCTCTTCCTCCATAGCGTCATGCCACTCCGGATATTCAATGGCTGCTTGATAATTCTCTGGTTCTTCGATAGCACATGATGCTACTCCAACTACAAAATCCTCGAGATGCTTCGGTAAAGCCCCCAGATTCTGCCTCTCTGGTCGTCGAACTCTTCCAGACGCTTCTTCATCCTGATTGGCTGTATCGTAATCTTCGTCGTTCGACGAACCATCTTCTTCTCCTTATCATCTGGCTCCTTCTCGAACGAAGGCAGCTTCTCGTCCTCAGCTTCTCTGATATCATCCGGAAATGACAAATGAAAGTCTACAGACGACGTTCCGTTTCCATTTTCGATGAAACGTGCGTCTCGGCTTATGGTTATAGAATCCGTTTCACGATCTACAAACCGATAGCCTTTGTGTTCTATCGAATAGCCAACAAAATTCAGCTTCTTCGCTTTCACGTCCAGCTTGCTCCTCCTCGCTTCAGGGATGTGGACGTAGGCTTCACTACCAAACACCTTCAAGTATCCGATATCCACTCTTCTTCCCCACCACTGCTCGAAGGGGTTTTCGTCAACGACCTAGACGGCAGGCGATTCGGCAGATACGTGGCGGTTAGTACGGCTTCGCCCCAGTACCGTTTCTCGAGCCCGGAATCAACAAGCGTGCAGGTTGCCATCTCGTTGAGCGACCGGTTCTTGCGCTCCGCTACTCCGTTGGATTGCGGAGAATACGGGGTCGTAAATTGAGGCTGGATCCCTTCGCCTTTGTAGAACTTCCTTAGCTCTTTATTGTCGAATTCGCCCCCACCGTCCGAGCGAATTACACGCGGCTTTCGTCCAAAAACGTTCTCCGTCCACCGCACGTAATCGATGATATTCTGCGTCGCTTCCCATTTATGCTTCATCAAAATCGTCACAGTGAAACGGCTATAATCGTCGATGAGATTCATCACGTACCGGTTGCCGCTCGGTGTGGTCGTCTTCATCGGCCCGCACAAATCCGTGTGAATGATGTCCAAGACTTGGGTCGACTTCCTCTCGATGACAGCTGGGAACGGTGCTCTGACAGCCTTCCCTCCAAACAACACTCACAAATCAGTCTCAGACCACAATCACTCACCTTAATTCCAGTGGCAAGATTCTCCTTGACCAGGCGCTCTGCAGCCGCCCAATCGCGGTGGCCTAGACGCCGGTGCCACAGGTGTTGGCAGTTCGGCTTGTGTTGTCCTACCGTTGCCTGCATCGAGGATTCAGCCTGACGAAGATGGTACAAACCACCGGAACGAACGCCGGTCGCTACGACGATTCCGGTAGGGTCAACAATTCGGCAGCCTTTGCTGTCGAAACACACTTCCAGATTCTTCTGCGCCAACTTTTCCACGGAAATCAAATTGGTCGCCAATCCAGGAACATACTTCACTTCACTTATGTCAATTCTGATCGGCTCTTCGTTGCCGTCAATTCCGTTCAAAACACCACTACCTTCGCCGTGAATCTGAGTTTTCTTCCCGTCGGCAAGGGAAATCCACCCTCCGACAAATTCATTCAACGAACCGAAAAACGATTTATCGTTCGCCATATGTGCACTGGCACCACTGTCAATAATCCATGAACAGCTTTTCTCAGCACCCGCGACGAAGGCAATTCCTTTATTGTCACTCTGGACCAATTTCGCTTTTGCACTGTCACCTTTCTTCGGAAGGTTTTCTTCTTTATTCTTCGAAGCTTGCAGCTTCCTGCAGTTCCGACGGATGTGGCCAACCTTCTTACAGAAGTGGCAAACCCGAGTCTCCTTTCCAGAGAAACTTTCAGCAGAACGCATTGCTTTGTCCACTTTTCGCGTACCGTCTTCTCGCTCTAACCGTCGGTGGTAATCGTCCATCAATTTTGATTACACTACATCTAACGTGATGTCATCACCAGACCGGCTGTCAAGAGCAGTCACAAGTCCATCAAAAGACGGAGGAAGGCTCCGTAGAAACAAACAGATCTTCGTGTCCGAATCTAGCGTCGTTCCGGCAGCGTCCAAACGATCGAATAAATCATCGATCTCGAACAAATGTCGCTCTAATTCACCGTGCTCTGGCAGATTCGTCGCGCACAACTTCTTTAATACGAAACGCGCACTGAACGGGAGGTCTTCTGGTGATACGCTTTTAGCGCAACGAACACACCGCGAGCATAAACACAACTTTTCACCAGGGGTAGCTGGCCATCTTCGAGCAACAGCACAAGTGTCGCTTTTGCTTTCCTGTCGGATGATTTCCAGGCAGCAGTACGGCCCGTTTCGGCAGGTATTTCACTCGCAACGACATCCCATAGGTCTTCCCGGCACAACAAGTTCTCCACACGCACTTTCCAAGTAGCCCAATTCGTCCCATTGAGCTTGGGAATCGAAAATTTGGCATCGGCCATTTCGACTCGTTTCTTTCCACTATGCACTCACAGCAACAAATGGTGCTCGTCCAACAATACGAGCCTTTCGCGCTATTCTTTTTCTGCTCCTCACACACGCGCCGGAATAACAAAAGCGCCGTTCCGAAACTGGCTAAAACTTTTCACAGGTTCTTCATTCCGATCCCGCTGGGCCCATAACCTGACGGCAGAGCCAGGGTCAACGAACGGTGAGAATCAGCGTATGGGATTCGGAGTGGTCAGCAGAAATAATTACACATGCGAGAACTACGGTTCATAAACTCGAAAGATTTAATCACGGGTAAAAATACAGACATGAACTTGTCGCGGGAAGCGCTTGGTTGGAACTGAAAATGTTTACACTTTACTCACTCTCTCGTCGTCTGGTCTGTTGCGGTAGGCACAAGGTAGGTAGCACACAAGGTACGTGCTGCTGCAAGAGGTGCGTGTAGTGGTAGCCGTTGCATCCTTCAACAATTTGATCCCAAGAAACAAGTCGTTATACAAACGGATAGCTCAAAAGATGGCATGGGCAGCGTCATTATGCAGGATGAAAAGCCCATAGCGTTTGCTTCTCGAACATTGTCCAAAAATGAACAGAAGTGGGCACAAATTGAAAAAGAGTTGTTGGCCATTGTATTTGCATGTGAGAGATTCCATCACTATCTCTATGGTCGTAGCTTTTGTTGTTCAATCAGACCATAAACCTTTGGAGGCGCTGGTAAAAAGAGATATAGACGACTTTACACCTCGTCTTCAGCGTATGTTTCTGCATCTATTAAATATCCGGGTATGGAAATAGTGTATACGCCAGGAAAAAATTTGCTCGTTGCTGATTGCCTATCTAGAGCGAGCCTTCCAGACGATGATGATTTTAGTGAAGAGCTAAGTGGTATGATTCACACAGTATCACAACAAGTGTGTTTGCCGTCTGATAACTATAAATTTTACCTTGAAAAGCTAAGTAAGGATGAACGGTACGGTCGTGTTGTCGGCTACGTTGAAAATGGATGGCCCGCTTTCAATAAGCTCGATGACTTAAGTCAGCTTTTCTACAGACATCGGGACACATTACACTATGAAAACGGATTGCTATCCAAGGATCATCGGTTGGTCATCCCTACGGTTATGCGGAAATGTATATCAAACTGGTTACACGCGCCACATTTAGGCATCGAAAAAACACTGGCCCGGGCAAGAACGCAATATTTCTGGCCAGGTATAACAAATGATATCACTGAGCTTGTCAAAAGTTGTTCGGTTTGTGAGAAGTTTACTAGGAATTTACAAAAGGAACCATTGAAACAAGCTCCAGTGCCGGACTATCCTTTCCACCGTATTGGTATTGATTTGTTTGAATATGCTGGATATGATTATGTCGCTATTATTGATGCGTACTCTGGATACGTACTTTCTGAGCGGCTACGTGAGAAAACAGCTTCGCATGTGATCAGAGTTCTCGACCGGATTTTTTGTTTTTATGGGTACCCTAGCCAGGTTCGCTGTGACAATGTTCCTTTCAACTCTTCTGCGTTTGACTCGTATGCGAACAAGTGTAACATCGATTTCAAATTTTCAAGTCCACGATACCCACAGAGTAATGGTTTGTCGGAAAAAGGTGTTTCAATTCCGAAAAATATTCTCAAACGATGTGTTGAGCTAAGTGCGATTGAGCTATTTCAATACCGTCTGCTGGAATATAATTCTACTCCCGTTTCTAGCATGGGTCTTTCGCC